>CAUYSK010112066.1:0-15302 GCA_963575035.1 Avahi laniger
AATTAATTTCTTTCTATTTTTGGTAGAGATGGGGTCTCACTCTTGCTCAGGCTGGTCTCGAACTCCTGAGCTCAGAACAATCCGCCCACCTCGGCCTCCCAGAGTGCTAGGATTACAGGCGTGAGCCACCGCGCCCGGCCAGGAAGAAGAGTATCTTAAAAGCTCTTAGACTTGAATCTTTGAGTGAGAAGAGTTTCCTGGACACAGAGTCATGTTTTTTCTGTTGATTATTAAGTTGCTGTCATGTACATTGATCATGTTCATAGAGAACCTATACTTTATCAACAAGCAGGCACTAAAATCTATGACACAACAAAGTGACACTACATGATGCTTTTGTCAATTGTTCTTTTCCATATAAAGGAATGAAATGCTTATGGCATGATGATTTTAATGTTTGGTATCACCTTATTTAGAATTTACAAATTTGTGCATTTGATCATTGTTAATTTGTCAAATATATGTTTTTAAGTATCTATAATATAATGTTCCAGGCAGTGTACTATGTGGTGAGGACACAGAGAAAGCAAAAGAGAACATCCCCTGTCCTCACTGATCTTCCAATCTAGTGGGAAAAACAATAGAATAATCATACAAACATATAATTGATACACATTAAATGTCATTTATTATATTATATAATCAATACAATAGTGTGCACATTAGTACACATTAAGGAATTCCCAAGTTAGTAGGAGGAATATATTTGAAATGAACAGTTTTTTATTGGCACAAAAAGAAGCAAATACATGAATGATTGAGATTGGAGACTCAAATTCAAATCTTTGTGGGGAACTTCATTTCTAATAAGGGTAGAATTATCATCTAGTAGGGAAATGATATTTTGTTTGCTAAATGTTTTTGACATGTTTGCATGTTAAAATTTTATAAAAATATTAGAAAATTATTTAGGAATATATATATATATATATATATATATAGAGAGAGAGAGAGAGAGAGAGGGAATGTGTGTATGTACATATATATATATATATATATATATCTCACTAGCAAAAGTTAGGCAACCTGAAAGGTCATGGCCAGAGAATAGTGAATAGTGTGAAATAGTTCCTTCCCCAGGCATGCAGAAGGTTTGAATTAGAGTTGTAGGGCATATGAAGAAAAGATAGTTAGGGACCAGAATTTATAAGGCATGAAATAAGATGCCAAGTAGTCTGGAATTTATTCCTTAGACATTGGCGAATCATACAACATTTTGAGCAGAGAATAGCAGGATCATATCTTCATGTTTAGATAGACAATTCTGGCGATACAGAGGTAAGGTTGAAGTTGATTGGAGAGATGGATGAGAAGGCAAGACCGGAGGCACATGCACCAGTTAGGCAGCTATTGTACTAACACAGGTGAGGAATAAACAAGTTGACCTCATTATTGAACGGCACTAAGAACAAAAAAGACCAAATTCTTTAAAAGCAAAGTAGAAAGTATTAATAAATTTATTTGAATAGGAGAGTAGACAAGAAAGGGGAAGAAAATAAAATGACTCTGAGCCTCCTAATATAAAGAATCAAGGGCAAATTTGTCATAATTTCAGTAAAAGTCTGGAATTTGAGCCTGGAGCTCTGATATAAAAAGATCATTGGTTAAATACCTATTAGAAAGTATGCAAATATGAATAGAATATAAATTAATCTATACACTCCATGCAATGTATAAACTATAATTTAATCTATGTCTTAACGTTGCATATAAAATATTGATAAATCTAGAAATACGTATGAGGTAAGTCAAATTACCTGTTTGTATAAGGTAACATGCTGGGCTGTCATTTCAGCACGTTGTCTGGTGTGGATTAAGCATCTCTGTAGAGAAGCTGTGAGTATGAGGAGAGCTCTGACAAAGGAAATGCTTTGCCAAGTCTTTCTGTCAGTATCTCTATTAGATATTTGATTCAATTATTTTATAGAGAAGAATAATGAGAAGAACAAATGAGAAGAGCTATTTTTTACTACGCTAGATATAGACCATTTGTTAAATGGCACTAGTGAACTTAGTCGATACTAAATGGATTTATTATCTGCAAACAACTAGAAATAGTTTGACCATCCTAAGGATGTATGTTAGATTTGTAGTTTTTTTTAGACAAACTTTTAAAAAAATCTAACTTGTCTCCTCAACCTAACAAGAACAGTGAATGTAGTTATAATAAAAACCTCCTCTTAAAAGGTCCTATTTGTATGTTTTTTGGAATCTGGTTAAATTCAACTTAGTGACTAATGAAACTGCATTTTACTTGTCTGAGGCTTTGCAAGACACAGTTGAAAACCAACTTTCACTGTGACTCTCAAAGGAGTTGCAGTTGCCGCAAAGCAATCTCCCTCAAAAATCTCTCAGCCAAGTTCTATAATGTCACGTGTAGCAGACTTAATAATTGAATCTTTATCCAGCATGGAGATGAGATTGCTTCTGATATAGTATTACACCAATAAAAACATGTCGCGGGTCAGTAAGAGCAGTTAAATTAGATCAAGTACATGCCGCATGTGTGTGTGTGTGTGAGTGTGTGTGTGTGTGTGTGTTTATACATGCACTAAGCTATATGAAGCTGAAATCCAATCTACAGTATTCAACAATTTTTCATAAATAGCCCCGAACAAGACTTAATGAGGAGTGATATTTCTATCTTAAATGTGTTATATTAATAGTATACTATGATATATGATATAGTAACAGAATATTTTCAAGTTTTTTGAATGTTAAAAAGATTCTTATTAATCACTGGACTATTAAACTCATGCTAGGTAAAATGGAAAGTTTTTAAGAAATGAGGAGAAAAGTAATCATCACAGAGCTGAAGAAAATAATTAAGCTTTAAAGCAAGGAGTACTATGAACTTAGGTTGTCTTACCACTGTGAATTGATGATTTCCTGTTTCTTTCCACCTTTTTAAGTTTAATTGTAAAAGTAGTAATGCTTAACATGGCTCTATTATAAATTTTCCCATTATCAAATTAATACAATCTTATTAGACAGCTAGAAGTAAAATAGATGCAATGTTGTTGATTTTTCACAGAACTTAAAGATATTATAAGATTGCTTCCCATTCTTGCAAAGAACTCTCAAATACGATGTCTTAATTCATCTTCAAAAATATCACAACCACATTATACATGGTTGACGCACCATGACTCCTTTGAAGATGAAGAAACTGGGACTCAGAAAGTTCATGTGGCTTTCTTGAAATCACACAGTTATCTAAGTGGCCTGACTCTTCAAACTGTTTCTTTCTTTGGGAATGAATTTATGTAATCTGCAGAAAGAGACACTATCTCATATATTATAATGCTGCATTAGTTTGCTAGGGTTGCTGTGACAAAGTACTACAAACTGGGCAACTTAAATAACAGACATTTATCGTCTTAGAGTTCTGGAAGCTAGATGTCTGAAATCAAGGTGCTGGCAGGATTGGTTCCTTTTGAGAGCTGTGAAGGATCTGTTTTAGGCCTCTCTTCTTCGCTTGCAGATGGTTGTTCACATGGTGCTCTCCTTGCATCTTCACATTTTCTTTCCTCTGTGCATATCTGTGCCTGCATTTTCCTTTCTTCATAGGGACACCAGCCATATTGGAGTAGGGCCCACTCTTATGACCTCATTTTAACATGTTACCCTTGTCAAGGTCCTATTTCCAAATAAGATCACATTCTAAGGTACTGAAGGTTAGGACTTCAAAATATGTATTTTGGTGGAGCACAGTTCAGCTCATAACAATAAATGACCTTTGGGCTCATAGTCAAGAATGCAATATAGTTTTTCTAATTGCCAGTAAGCTCATTGCTGGGATTGATGGTAGGGTATCTCTCAAGCCCACCTCTAGTTGAGAAGATCTGCTCCTTGATGAAGGTCAACCCTCGGCAGTCATTTTTGTGCCTTGTGAACCTGTCCCCCTTGTCCATGGCTAACTGTTCCTTAGCAGGTATGTGATTCAGCTGAGGTAATCATACTCTCCCTGGAATTTGGAATTGAGAGACCAAGAGCTGCTGGTCTGGCTGGACTGGATTATTGAACTGGAGGTGCTCTGGGGTAGCTTTCCAGTCCCTGGACTTTGTCCTACCCACTCTGTGGTTGTTCATATTTCTCTTGGGATTCTATGATAGGCCTTATTATCCTTTCAATAAATTCTTCTTTCTCTCTCTCCCCTCTATTCTCTCCCTTTCTCTCCTTCCTCCCTCCCCTTTTCCTATCTTCCTTCCTTCCCTTCCTTCCTTCCTTCCTTCCTTCCTTCCTTCCTTCCTTCCTTCCTTCCTTCCTTCCTTCCTTTCTTCCTTCCTTTCTTCCTTCCTTTCTCTCTTTCTGTTGTTTTTGTGTGCATGCGTCTTGAACTAATTTAAAGTTCATTTCTCTTTCTTACAATGACAAAAATCTTGGTTGAGAAAGGGGCAGCTTACTATATTTGTGATCATCAAAAACATTTTTAAGTAAACACTTTTCTCTGAATCCCACTATACAGAAAAGACAAGCAGAGCCCGAGCTGATGGAAGGAGGAGCCGGGGTCCTCCCAGGAGCCCCTCCAGTTTAGCCTTACTCCTTACCATCACCACCCCTGAAAGCATCCTGCCACTGAGGAAGCTCTCTGGAAACCTCACTCTTTATAAACCATGGCTTGAAAATCATGCTGGTGTCTCCTGCAACCCCCAAACCTTGCAGATATTTTTTTTTCATTTTTCTCTTTGTAACTCAAATCCATTCATTTTAGTAGAAAGTAGCTGAATTTGAGAAAATGGTTTTCTATCTATGAATAACCGTTATCGAATATATGTCCCACAAAAGAAGTCAGGGAGAGCCAATGAGTTTCCAACTAGAGAAGAACATGGCTTGAGAAAAGCTGTAGTTGGAAATCCAAGAGCACTTCTTTCTCAAAGTCCTTGAGAGACAAGGATTTTCATATTTCTGATTCTGCCTCTTGTTTGTTCAAATTTTCAGGGGCTATTTGTCATTTTCAGTAATGTAAGGTTTGATAAATGAAGGAAAGTAGATTTCAATTACAAATAATTGATCACCAGTGTAAGAGAGGAATAGTTTTTTTAAAAAAGTATGTGAAAGGAATTGTTATTAATTGAGCAAGATATGCTAATAATTATTAATATCTTTACCTTATTTTTGTGAAGAGGAATTTAATGTAGGCTATACTGAAACACTTGGAGATGCAGGGAATGTAAGGAAGAATGAAATGACCTCATTAATGGGGTCTTATTTTAATTATAAAATTTCAAGCATTAATGTTAGATAAGAATCCCGTGCTCTTCTTCCTGAATGAAGTGTGCGTGTGGGGTTGCATGGGGAGATGGGATTAGGGTCCGTGTGTGGCACAGGTAAGGCTATATCAGGTGGGGGATAATTGACATTTTGAAAGAGCTCATTTTCCTGCACGTGATCCTGACTTACTCCAGGATTCTTATTTTCAGTAGGATTGTGCCATGATGTCTCATCTTTAATTGATTATTCTTTCTTGAATTAAAAAAAAAAATCACCAGGCAGGAATCAGGAGGCCTGAACTGTCTTCCACCATTTAAAGAAATCTATTGGTCCTTATATTTTCCTCATTGGTGAAATAAAGCATCTGAGCTCCAATATTTTATATTTCTGCTGATTTTGGAAAGTACATGCCATAAGTCAGTTTCTAATTAGTGACACCACATTGAACAACTCCAGGTGCCACTCCTCAGGTAGAGCACACAGCAAGCTAGACTTAATAAGTCAATAATTTAATCAATTCTATCTTGTTCTCATTGTAATTAATTATCATGGTGGCCAGATTTTACTAAGCATACCAAGTTCAATTTACAGACACATAAATCACTGACAAATTCCTTTGGCATTTCAGTATGAGAGATACTAAGCTCCCTCAATGGATCTTTTGAATATCATTTCCATTTTGAAAAATGAATTAGCCAGGAACCAAAATGAAATTTTAAAAAAAGCATATGGAATGAGAAAGAGAATGTCATAGTATTAATCCATTTACTAGACTATGAAATATTTTCTTTTTTTGTTTGGTCAATCCTTTTTCACTTGAAAAGTAAACAATAAAGAGCAAAAGTAGAACTTAGGGAAACATTCTTCCTTCAGACCTTCTCCTGAAAGGTACCTTCTTCATTTAGATCATAAATGTCATCCTTCTTTGACCAATATACAGAAACCATCAGTTATTTTTAACCATATTTTCCTATTACAGTTTAATTCTCCTCATAGAATTTATTGTGATCCTATGTTCTTTGTTTATTTATTTATTTATTATTGTATCTCCACTAAAATAAAGCTTCATGATTATGGGAACATAATACTTAGAACAATACCTAGTGCACAGCAGACATGCAAGTTGATATTCATTGAATAAATGAATAATAATAGTCCCCTGCTTGCCTCAAGAGAAAGATACTAGAGAGCACTAATTAAAAACAAGTTGACCGGGGAATGACAACCCAGTTTCAAATTCAAGCAGGATCAGGTACATAATATATAGAGCCTAATACAAAGTTTAAAATGCAGGACACCTTGTTCAGAATTTATTAAGAATTTTTAGACAGCGACAGTAGAGTATTAAAGTCAGTGCGGGCCTTTTAAGTATGAGGTCTTTGCAAAGCAAATGCATAGGTTACATGCCCATGAAGTTGGTCCTGAATGATCATGGGCAAGATGCTTAACCTTTCTGTACCTTTGTATGTATATCTATTCTATGTCCTTAAAGGGCTAATTGAAGGAATTAATGTATTCAAAATTCTTAGAACAATGTCTGGTACATAAGAAGTAGTGTTTTTTTATTTCAAAATATTAAGTGGGTACAAATGTTTTAGGTTACATGGATTGATTTTGTAATGTTTCAGTCCTGACTGTAAGTGTGCCTGTCACCCAAAGAGTGTTCATAGTACCCATTAGGTAGATTTTTTCCCTCTCTGCTATTCCCCCTCCCCACTGGTTGACTTCCACTGAGTGTTACTTTCTTCTGTTCACATGTGTGCTCATCAGTTAGTTCCAGTTTACTACAGAGTACATGTTGTGTTTGTTTTTCCATTCTGGAGATGATTCACTTAGAAAATGGTCTCCAGTTCCATCCAGATTGTTTCAAAAGGCTTTAATTCATCCTTCTTCATGACTGAATAGTACTCCATGGTACACATATACCACATTTTATTAATTCACTCATGAATTGATGGTCACTTGCATTGATTCCACATCTTTGCAATTATCAAATGTGCTGCAATAAACATTCAAGTGCAGATGTCTTTTTGCTGAAAAGTCTTCTTTTCCTTCGGATGCACACCCAATAGAGGGATTGCTAGATTGAATGGTAGGTCTACTTTTAGTTTTTTGAGGAATCTTCATACTGTTTTCCTAAAGGTTGTACTAATTTGCAGTCCTACCAGCATTGTATAAGTGTTCCTTTCTCTCTGCATCCACGCCAGCATCTACTGTTTTTGAACTACTTAATAAAAGCCATTCTAACTGGGATAAGGTGATATCTCACTGTGGTTTTAGTTTGCATATCCCTGATGATTAGTGATGTTGAACATTTTTTCATACATTTATTGTCCATTTGTCTTTTTTCTTTTGAGAAGGTTCTATTCATGTCTTTTTCCCACTTTTTAAATAGGATTGTTTGTTTTTTTCTTGCTGATTTGCTTGATTTCTTTGTAAATTCTGGTTATTAGCCCTTTATCAGATGTATAGGTTGTGAATATTTTCTCCCATTCTGTTGGTTGTTTGTTTGCTCTGTTGCTTGTTCCCTTTTCTGTGCAGAGCTTTTTACTTTAATCAAATCCCATTTATTTATTTTTGTTGTTGCCATGATTGCCAGTGAGTTCTTATTCATAAATTGTTTGCCTTGGCTGATATCTAGAAGAGTTTTTCTACATTTTCCTTTAGAATTCTTATGGTTTCATGCCTTAGACATAAGTATTTTATCAATCTTGAATTAACTTTTGTGAATGATGAGATGCAGCAGTCCTGTTTCATTCTTCTGCATGGGGCTATCCAATTTTCCCAGCGCCATTTATTGAATAGGACTTCTTTGCCACAGTGTGTTTTGTTGTCTGCTTTGTCAAAGATCAATTCATTATAGATAGATGGTTTTATATCTGGGTTCTCTGTTCTGTTCCATGGGTTCAGGTGTCTATTTTTGTGCCAGCATCATGCTGTGTTGGTTACTATAGCCTTGTAGTATAGTTTGAAGTCTGGAATTTGATGCCTCCAGATTTGTTCTTTTTGTTCAAGATTACTTTGGCTATTTGGGCTCTTTTCTGGTTCTAAACAAAGTGTAGAATTATTTTTTCTAGGTCTGTGAAGTATGACTTTGGTAATTTGATGGGGATTGCATTGGTTTTGTAAATCACGTTGGGTAGTATGGACATTTTAACAATGTTGATTCTGCTGACCCATGAGTATGATACTGTTTAACTGTTTAAGTGTTACTTTTTGTTATAATAAATATATGTCATTACATAATATTTTAATAATAATGTTGTTGTTGCTATCTTCTTTATTCTTTTCTGCTGTATTCCTAGAGTACCTACTAAATAACAAAGTCTTAAATGAATTGTGTTGAATAAAAAGAAGAAAAAAGAAAGAGAATCATTATTGTTATATTGAGGCCATCTGTGTGTTTAAGATATGGCATACAGAGGAACTAATGAAGCTTGTACAGAGTGTTTTTTTCTCTAAAAAATGCTTATTTATCTTGACTAGATTGTCAGCAAATATTAATGCAATCAAATAATTTTTTAACTCAGAACATCATAAAACAGGAAATAAATGAATTAAGGACAATTAGAACCATAATTTTGGAATAAAACTTTATTTACTTAATACAATTAATTTTAGTATGCAAACACATACATAGAGACATTGTTTACAATGACATTGAATAATATATGATAAGGTTCTAGAATTAATTTTTAATCCTTTCCTAATAAAAAATTGGTGTATTTATTATTTCAGGTGAAATTAAGGGAATTATCTATCTTTATCTGTGCTCCTTCTATCATTTCTTTTATTTAGTATCTGGCCCTTTCCATATCCAAAATCTATTTTTTTAGAGTAGGCCTTTCTTGACTAAGAGGTTGTCATTGTTTTAAATTTTATAAGACATAGAAAATTCTATCATGATAATACATAGATTTATCAAATCTAAAATTTTAACATATGTGTTTTAGATTTTAAGAAATGCAGATCCAGTAAATTCAGCCATGTGACTTTTTTTATTTTGAGATTCTGCTACATGCCAGATGCTATTCTAGTTGCAGCAGGTAGGACAGAACAATGAGCTACTATCCCTGCTCCCTGCAGTTTACATTCTAATGGGGAGAACACACCATAATCCAAAACGCCTATACAAAATAACCCATAATATGTCAGGGATGAGAGGTATCATGGACAAATTCATGGAGGATAAGGAAAGAGAGTGACAGGGCATAAGAGTGATCAGGGAAGTGTTCTCTGATGAGGTGGCATTAGAGCAGAATTTAGGACAAAGTGAGATGAGACAAGAATCCGTGTGGAACATTGTTCTTAAAAGAGGGAAGGGTAAGTCCAAGACGTGCAGAGGTAGAAATATGCTCAGATTGTTAAAGGAGCACCAAAGAGACCAGAATCTCTGGTTTTTATTTTGAGAGACAGAGGGAGCCAATAGAATTCTTTGAGGAGAGTAGTGACCTGATCGAACTAATCTTTTAAAGGAAATGTCTCAACACTGTTTGGAGAACAGACACTAAGGGGCAAGGGTACAAGCAGGGAGATGAGCAAGAAGGCTACTACCATGGTCCACACAAGAGGTAGCGGTAACCATAACTAAGATGGAGGTGAAGTTGGTAAGTAGTCGTTCAACTGTACATATACTGTCCTTTGATATTACAACCATCAAAATTGGCTGAAGAAAACAAAAGATTTTAAAAAGTTGGAGCTTCCCTGTATGATCCAGAGGAAAATACAACCCTTACTTTAGTGCTGTTATTCCCATGTGTCTTTTATATTTTTTACTACATAACAATGTATCAAAAACAATGTATATTTTGCATATTTTAAAACTTTATATAATGAACATTATACTGGATAGATGGTATAGTGGACAGATAATATGGCATTTTATACTCTTTCATTATTGTGTATAATTTGTCAAGGTTATATATGTATTTTTAAAATTTATATAGAATTGTCTACTATGCCATTGAATGAATAATATTAACACATTCCTCTTATGATAGATATTTAAGCAGTTTCCTTTTTCTATCATAAACAATGCTGTAGATATTATTTTACATGTATTTTTGTGCATATGAACTAGAGTTTCTTTAGAAATTATATCTAGAAGATAAACTACTGGATTGAAGGGTATGGGCATCTTCAGCCAGATGTGGTTGGCTTGTTCTCATACATGTTGTATCAATTCATTTTCCCATTAGCCTCCATAAGAGTTCATAATTAATCTATACCATCATCAATGTGATTTTAGTTTTGTCAGACATTGTTTTCTTTTGCTAGTTAGATGAGTTGGAAATGTTATTCATTGTGTTGCTTTGCATTTCTTTAGTTTCTCCTGTGTTGGAAATCCTTTCATATTATTTTCATGAATATTCTATTGCCCTTTTCTCTATATTTCCTGTTCATATCATTTGCTGATTTTTCTACTGGATAGCTTATAGTTTTCTTATTAATTTATAAGAACTCTGCTCTCTTGATCTCTCTCTCTCACTCTTTTTCTTTTTTTCTGCATGTTATTTCCTTGATTAGTTAGATGTATTGCAAATAACATCTTGAGTCTATTGCTTTTCTTGTTTGTTTTGGATGTCTTGTTGTGAAGATCCAAAAGTAACTAAAACCCTCATTCAAATGGCTTAAACACATGTGTAGTTTTCTTATACAGCAAACACTCCAGAGTAGTTGTCTTGGTTTGGTCAACTTGGTGACTTCAGTAATCCTCAGGGATCCAGGTTCTTTCTATCTTTCAGTTCGGTCATGCTTAACAGTTATCTTTTGTCCATTGGCTGCTTCTTCTCCTCGTCACTGGTGGCTGTCACAAAGATTGCACCTACAGACATGGAAAAAACTAGTTGAAGTGCTGCAGATTAGTTTAAAAGCAAACTAATCTGTCTAAGGAGCACTGTCACATTTCCCACATCTCACTGGCTACCACAAAGCCAATCATGTGTGAAGGGAACGGTAAAAATCTGTGATTAACTTTGTCTTTTTAGAATTTACTCCTGAGCTGAGAATGGTGGCCCCTGCTTTGAGAGATAAGAATCTGAACACCATCAGAGTGCTGCTAGTAAGGAAAATGGAATAGGTGTCTACTTTGTAGACAAGGCAAATGGATATTAGTGTTTTATAAGCAGAAGATCTGATCAATTACATTTTCTAAGCATTTATTACTGACTTATACTGATATTAATGATTATATACTGATATTTTTATAAGGAAGCTTGCTGACTTTCCTTGTTAGCTCAAATAGCATAATAGATTTCTATGGAAAATTTTTATGAATACTGTCCTATTCTAAGGGAAATTTTATACCTTTCTTTTCATTATTTATTCCCTCATTTATTTTCTTCGTTTTATTGTATTAACTAGGACTTTTGATATGTTGTTGAATAATAGCAGTTAAAGCATCTTAGTTTTATTTATGATTTTAATGACAATTAAGTTTTTTAAGGATTCATATACAATAATATTCATATATGGACATTTCTAAGAGACATATGTCGGCCACGTAAGTATGAAATTTGTAATGTTGCGCTATTTTATAAGGCTTTGGGATTCTCATTGGTGAAAGTTTCCAGGCAATGGCTTGCCAACTTCTTGATAGGTATATTGTAAAGATAATTTGAGATTACCTCAAAGATAGGACCCTCCCATGCCTGTATTGTACTCAGAGAAATAGATATTCCCTTCAGTCCCAATAATGTGAAACAGGGATACATCTATTGACAAATTCATTTATTTATTTTCTTCACTCAATAAACTTTTTTTTTAAATCACTAACTTTGGATTAAACTTTAGGAACACAAAATATATATTCTATATGAGGAGATAAATATGCACATATAATAATTATTTACAGAATTATACAGTAACTGCTACAGGGAGGTACATACAAATGTTAGGGAAAGAATATTGAAAAATACACCCACAATGAGCATTTATGGAAACAGAGAATGTGAATCACTAGATAGGTCCATTATAAACAGTGTGCAATGAAGAGCAGCAGCAGAGTCAAAGGTTGCAAGGTTGGGCAGAAGTGGAAAATGGTGCTCGTATTCTTTAGGGTAAAGGTCAGGGTTTCTTATTCCATCCACGTCTTGAGAAAAAAGAAATCTTCTGGATGCCTTGTTAAGTCCAACAACCATTGCTCTGCCTTCCTGTGGATTGATTACTTATGGTTGCTTTGTGACATCAGGTTTTCAAGTCGGTGGGTGTTTCTGAGACAATATCTGAGAGTGTAGCAGAAAGAAAAGGAAACAATATTGGGGGCTAGTTAAGAAGAAGAGATATTATTTTTTTTTTTTTCCTCGTGAATCCCAGAGCCAGGGAGTTTGTCACAAATGCTTTACATTATCTCTGAGACCAAATGCTTCAGTGATAGAATGTATCTTAGTAGGTAATTAATTAAGAAGGCCTCATGCTGTTTGTAGTCTAGCTTACATCATTAAAATCCAGGTAAAAATTCTTTATTATGGCAACCCATAATCGGTTTTGAACCCTGCTGAAATATATTGCAGCCTCTTATAACATACATGCTATTCACAATGTGCCTCATTCCCAAAAAAGGAGAAAAGATTCAGACTAATTCTTGTACTTATAACTGAAACCCAGCAAGGGTAGCTTTCTGAAGGTTTTACATCTTGTAAACCCAAGTCCATCTCAACCAAAGATAAAGCTTTTCATAGATCATGTAAGTGACACACATGGATTACATCCCAGAATTGTCATGAAAATGCTTTTAGCAAGTTGAATATGCTCAGTGTCAACCAAAGGCTGTCACTAACCTGTGACTTCTTAGAGAATTAAATTACAATCTGAGAACTTCAATAAGCCAGTGTTAAATTAGTATCTTTGTTTGTTATCCTTAGTCTTGTCAAAAGGAAGATTAATGTGCACTCAGTACAGCTTTTCTTACAGGAATGTGGTGTCTAAATCAAAATTCCATTTAGATGCAGGGAAACTCACAATGATCTTTTTTAGTATGTGATAATCTTTTCACCTTTCCTCCTGTCTCCCTTACTCTTTATTTTTTTTCCCCTAGTAAGCAAACATTTACTCCTGTTTAATTAACCCTCCTTCCTCACCTTCCCCAATTCTGCGATGCTGAATACTGTGACCTTTGAGTCTCACTGCATAGGTAGAAAAAATAAAAAGAGTTCTGCAAAGGTGGGAGCTAAGAGAAAACAATCGTAGGGTCATTTTACAAATGGAATCCCTAAAAAGCAGTGTGTCTTGCTGGGTAATAGCACAGAACCTTTAAATCGCAGAAATTAGAGACAGGAGACCCGTCAGGTCACCTTGTCCACCTCCTGTGGCAGCTTTATGTATTTCGTGTGAAATGACAGAGGACTGAAGCATTTCCGGCAGCCCTGGGGAGACTCTAGCCCTCAATAATACATCTCCCTGTTGAGAAAATGTCGCAGAGAGCAGTCCAGCTTTCCTTTTGTCTAATTTGACGTTGTTCAGCTTTGCTATATCCTTTAAAAATGCAGGCACACTTTCTTTTGCTCCTCCGTCTATAAAACCTACAACTTTGTAATACCACATTATTATTGCTTTCCTTTGTAATTATTGGAGCCAAGCTATACAATTTGCATCTTAAAATACTAACTTATTAATCAATCCCCATAGCTCAATCTGCTGTCTTTCTAAAAGGTTATTCACTGCACTCTCATTCACTCTGATCAGGAGCTGTTGCTTGTAATTTTATTTTTCATGTATGCTTATAGAATTAAGAGGTTCACTCCATTCTTACATAAAATGAAGGTGATGCTGAAGGAAGTCACTGAACATCACAATTCCATTAAGATTCAGGTAACTCCCATAGCTGTGATTTATTTTCCCAAAACCGCAAATTTCTAAGCCATCTTCAACTTCAGTATGCCCCAAATCTAAATACTTCCTGGTGTGTCAGGCTAATCAAGTATGTGCCTGAAGAAATACTGTCATTTAATAGTTCTTGCTCTGGGCAAAGCCTGAGCACAGCTATGTAACTGACTTTTTCTTGAATAAATTATTCCATCTACATGTATTTCAAAATGCCATGTATTACACTACCTTCTAGAGGATAAAACTTCACATTTTGCAGTTCCAAAACCCCCATTCTACCAGGTTGGGAATGGAGATAAAATCTCTACTCAGAGGTCTTGGGCAGGCAAAAGTCAGTTGAATTTGAAGACCTGATTTTGATTTCAAGCTACTCTGCCTAGGAAAGTGAGAGGCTCTTATGACTGTTCCTCCTACAACCACCACCAGTGATCCAAGCACCATCTTGCTGGCCTCCAGCAGTGCATGGCTCACTGTTGAACATCCTGACCAAGCATGGGCAGACAGCCTTTCCCATAATGTCCCAGGGCAAGACTATAACATTTAGACAAAATTTTAGTAAAGGCTTTTGGGCAACCACAGGGACATACATACAGAGACACTGGCATGCAGATTAAAGTCTGAATTCTTGAAATTGTAGGTCTCATCCATGTTAGTTTGGGGGTCTATCTCAACTTAAAGATTTTTTTTTCTACCCAGGAGCCCACAGCATAGATATTATGATGCTTCAAATTTAAGACTCTTCTGAACCTAAGAAGAGTGATGCTGGGAGAGGAGTTGCTTGTCCTACCTCTGAAGACTTTACTGAAGATGGGAACTGGCCATGCCTATGCATACCGGTTACACAATGATAATAAACTTTTATACATTTCTCTCAGAGAGGATCAAAATGATTTTGGGCCCAAAACAAAACACAAACCCAACAAACTCGTCTCAGCTTGCACCACTAGAAAAAGAAGAAAATGGGGAGGGCTTGCAGGAGCAGGGGGGGAGGGAGAGAAGAGGAGGGGTAAGCGACTGGTAGGTTGAGAGAGGAGAGAGAGAATTACATGGTGAGTGCTTACCATGCAGGCGTGTACTTCATGTACATTATCTCATTTACTCATTACATAGACAATTTCCAGGTGGGTAAATGGAAAGCAGCTCTGTCTGACTCCCTGGCTCCTACCCTTCCATCCACACAATGCTACACCATTTTTCAGAGATGTGAGGATTAATGAGACAATAATGTTGGTAAAGTGTTCTAATTTCCTCTGAGAAAAGGAGCC
>CAUYSK010112067.1:0-19991 GCA_963575035.1 Avahi laniger
TTGGACCCTATAGGCTGAAAACGTATAAGGCAGAGAATTCTGCTTTCTCATGACTGTTTGAGGACACATTTTGCCCACTTCTTTCTTTTCCAAAGTTGTGCTATTCTGCAGATCGGGGCAAGTCTAGCAGCTTTCTGTGAAAGAATGTGCACGTTTGTCTCTGCAGCAGCTTAGTCCCTGTAGGTGACAACTTATAATGCAGAGAATTCTGCTTTCTTATGGCTGTTTGAGGACACAGTTTGCCCACTGCTCTGTCCCCCAAATTTGTGCTATCCTGTAAATTGGGACAAGTCTAGCTGCTTTTTGTGAGAGAATGTGTACCTTTGTGTCTTTAGCAGCTTTGGGCCTATAAGGGAAAAACTTGTAATCAAAGGAATTGTGCTTTTTTATGGGTGTATGAGTTACACTCTACCCACTGCTTTCTTTCCCAAAGTTGTGCTGTCCTGTAAGTTGGAGCAATCTAGCTCTTTTCTATCGGACAACGTGTGTAATTATCTCTGGGAATGCTCTCGGATTATAAGTGAAAAACTTATAATGAAAAGAATTCTGCTTTCTTAGTCGTGTTTGAGTACAGACTCCACATACTACTTTCTCTCCCAAAGTTGTGATAACTCCTAAATTCGAGCAAGGCTAGCTGCTTTCTCTCAGAGAATGTGCGTGTTTTTCTCTGGAGCTGCTCTGGGCCTATAAGTGAAAAACTTACAGTGAAAAATATTCTGCTTTCTTCTGTGTTTTTGAGTGCAGACTGTATCTACTGCTTTCTTTTGAAAAGTTGTGCAACCATGTAAATTGGAGGAAGTCTTGCTGTTTTCTCTCAGAGAACGTGCATGTTTGTATCTGGAGCTGATTTGAGCCTATAAGTGAAAAACTTATAACAAAAAGAATACTGCTTTCTTATGTGTGCTTGAGTCCAGACTCTACTAACCGTTTTTTTTGCCAAAGTTGTGCTATCCTGTAAATTGGAGCAAGATTATCTGCTTTCTTTCAGAAAATTTGCGTGTTTGTATGTGGAGCTACTTTGGGCCTATAAGTGAAACACTTATATTGAAAAGAATACTCCTTTCTTACGTGTGTTTGAGTACAGATTCCACCCACCGCTTTCTCTCCCAAAGTTGTGCTATCCTGAAAATTGGTGCAAGTCCAGCTGCTTTCTATCCGAGTATGTGCGCGTTTGTCTCTCAAGTTGCTTTGGTCCTGTAAGAGAAAAACGTATAATGAAAAAAATTCTGCTTACTTGTGTGTTTGAGTCCACACTCTATCCACTTCTTTCTCTCCTAAAGTTGTGCTATCCTATATATTGGAGCAAGTCTAGCTACTTTCTCTCAGAGAATGTGCGTGTTTGTCTCTGCATATGATTTGGGCCTATAAGTGAAAAATTTATAATGAAATGAATTCTGCTTTCTTATGTGTGTTTCAGTACAGACTCCACCCACTACTTTCTCTCCCAAGGTTTTCCTATCCTGTAAATTGGAGCAATTCTAGCTTCTTTCTCTCAGAGAACTTGCGTGTTTGTCTCTATGGCTGCTTTGGAACTATAAGTGAAAAACTTATAATGAAAAGAATTCTGCTTTCTTACGTGTGCTTGAGTACAAACTCCACCCACTACTTTCTGTCTCAAGTTGTTCTATGCTGTAAATTCGAGCAAGTCTAGTTGCTTTCTCTCAGAGAATGTGCGTGTTTGTGTCTGGAGCTGCTTTGGGCCCATAAGTGAAAAACTTACAATGAAAGAATTCTGCTTTTTTATGTGTGCTGAGTCCAGATTCTATCATCTGCTTTCTTTCCCAAAGTTGTGCTATGCTGTAAATTGGAACAAATCTAGCTGGTATCTCTCAGAGAAAGTGGCGTTTGTCTCTGGAGCTGTTTTAGGCCTATAAGTGAAAAACTTATCATGAAAAGAATTCTGCTTTCTTATGTGTGTTTGAGTACAGACTTTACCCAATGCTTTCTTTACCAATGTTGAACTATCCTGTGAATTGGAGCACGTCTAGCTGCTTTCTCTCACAGAATGTGCCCGTTTGTTTCTGGAGTTGCTTTGGGCCTATAAGTAAAAAACTTATAATGAAAGAATTCTGCTTTCTTATGTTTGTTTGAGTACAGACTCTACCCACTTCTTTCTTTCCCAAAGTTGTACTGTCCTCTAAATTGGAGCAAGTCTAGCTGCTTTCTCTCAGAGAATGTGCGCATTTGTCTCTATAGCTGCTTTGGGCCTATAAGTGAAAAACTTACAATGAAAGGAATTCTGCTTTCTTACGGTACTTGAGAACAGACTCCACCCACTGCTTTCTCTCCCAAAGTTTTACTATCCTGTAAGTTGGAGCAAGTCTACCTGCTTTCTCTCAGATAATGTGCGCATTTGTCTCTGGAGCTGCTTTGGACCTATAAGTGAAAATCTTATAATGAAACGTATTCTGCTTTCTTATGTATGTTTGAGTGCAGACTCTACCCACTGCTTTCTTTCGGAAATTTGTGTTTTCCTGTAAATTGGAGCAAGTCTAGCTGCTTTCTCTCAGACAATGTGCACTTTTGTCTCTGGAGCTACTTTCGGCCTATAAGTGAAAAACATATAATGAAAAGAATTCTGCTTTCTTATGTGTGTTTGAGTCCAGACTCTACCCACTGCTTTCTTTCCCAGTGTTTTGCTATCTGTAAATTCGAGCAAGTCTAGTTGCTTTCTCTCAGAGAATGTGCGCATTTGTCTCTATAGCTGCTTTGGGTCTATAAGTGAAAAACTTATAATGAAAGAATTCTGCTTTCCTATGTTTGTTTGAGTACAGACTCTACCCACTGCTTTCTTTCCCAAAGTTGTGCTATCCTCTAAATTGGAGCAAGTCTAGCTGCTTTCTGTCAGAGAATGTGGGCTTTTGTCTCTGGAGCTGCTTTGGGCCCATAAGTAATAAACTTTTAATGAAAAGAATTCTGCTTTCTTATGTGTGTTTGAGTACAGACTTTACCCACTGCTTTGTTTCTCAAAGTTCGAACAACCTATAAATTGACCAATGAATAGCAGCATTCTCTGCCTGAATGCATGTGCTTGTATATGTAAATCTATTCCACCTAAAGGCTACCGTCTTCCAATGAAATGACATCTCCTTTCTTAGGTGTGATTAGCTAGAAACTCTACACCCTGCTTTGTTTCTGAGAGTTATCCAAATCTATAAATTGGCTAATGTCTAGCAAATTTCTCTTAGAAAATGTGTGTGTTTCATTATGCAAATCAATTCGGGCTAAAGGTTACATTCTTCCCATTAAATGATGTTTATCCTATAGGTGTGTTTTAACAGAAACTCTACACACTGCTTTGTTTCTCAAAGTTGTGCAAACCTATAAATTGCTCAATGTCTAGCACATTTCTCTGAGAGTTTGTATTCATTTCTATATGTAACTCCATTCTGCCTAAATGTTATATACTTCCAGTGAAATGAGTATGCCTTTCTTAGGTATATTTGACTAGAAACTCCACACAGAAGTTTATTTCTCAAAGTTGTGTAAACCTATAAAGTGTCCAACGTGTAGCAGCTTTCTCTCAGGTAATGTGTGCATTTATATATGTAAGTTTGTTCCTCGTAAAAGTTACCCTCTTCCAAAGAAATAACTTCTCCTTTCTTCAGTGTGTTTCACTGGACACTCTACATACTGCTTTGTTTCTGAAATTTGTGCAAACCTATAAATTTTCCAATGTCTAGCAGGTTTCTCTGAGACAATGTATGCCTTTGTATCTGTAACTTCATTCGGCCTAAAAGTTACATATTTCCAACAAAATGACTTCTCCTTTCTCAGTTGTGTTTGACTAGAAACTATACTAACTGCTTCTTTTCTCAAATTTATGTAAAGCTATATAGTGCCCAATGTATAGTAGCTTTCTCTCAGAGAATGTGTGTGTTTCTATATGTAGCTCCATTCTGCCTAAGGGTTACCCTCTTCCAACGAAATGACTTCTCCTTTTCTAGGTGTGTTTGCATATAAACTCTACACATTGCTTTCTTTCTCAGAGTTTTGGAAACTTATAAATTTCCCAATGTCTAGCAGGTTTCTCTTTGAGAATGTTTTCGTTTGTATGTGTAACTCCATTTGGCCTAAAATTTACATATTTCCAACGAAATGACTTCTCCTTTCTTAGCTGTGTTTGATTAGAAACTCTACTGACTGCTTTTTTCCTAAAAGTTGTGCAAACCTATAAAGTGCTCAATGTCTAGCAGTTTTGTATAAGAGAATGTTTTCGTTTGTATGTGTAACTCCATTCAGCCTAAATGTTACATATTTCCAACGAAATGACTTCTCCTTTTCTAACTGTGTTTGCATATAACTCTAAACACTGCTTTATTTCTCAGAGTTGTGAAAACCTATAAATTTCCCAATATCTAGCAGATTTCTCTGAGACAATACGTGCCTTCGTATATGTAACTCCATTCGGCCTAAAAGTTACATTCTTCCAATGCAATGATGTCTCTTCCCTTAGGTTTGTTTAACTAGAAACTCTACACACTACTTTTTTTCTCAGAGTTGTTCAAACCTGTTAATTGCCCAATGTCTAGCAGTTTTCTCTGAGAGAATGTATGTGTTTATATATGTAACTCCATTCTCCCTAAAGGTTACCCTCTTCCAACGAAATGACTTCTTGTTTCTTCAGTGCATTTGAGCAGAAACTCTACACACTGCTTTGTTTCTCAAAGTTGTGAAAACCTGTAAATTTCCCAATGTCTAGCAGCTTTCTCTGAGACACAATATACGTTTGTATTTGTGTCTCTATTCGGCCTGAAGGGTACCCTCTTCCAGCGAAATGACTTTTCCTTTCTTAGGCGTATTTGACTAGAAACTCTACACACTTCTTAGTTTCTCAGAGTTGTGCAAACTTGTAAATTACCCGATGTCTAGCATTTTCTCTGAGAGAATGTATGCGTTTCTGTATGCAACTCCATTCAGGCTAAAAGTTACATTCTTCCAATGAAATGATGTGTCATCCTATAGGTATGTTTGACCAGAAACTCAACACACTGCTTTGTTTCTCAAAGTTGTGCGAACATATAACTTGTCAATGTATACCAACTTTCTCAGAGAGAATGTTTGCATTTGTATATGTAACTCGATTCGGCCTAATGGACACCCTCTTCCAAAGAAATGACTTCTCCTTTCTTAGGTGTGCTTGACTAGAAACTCTACACACTGCTTTGTTTATGAAAGTTGTGCAAACCAATAAATTGCCCAATGTCTAGCAGCTTTCTCAGAGAGAATTTGTGCATTTATATATGTACCTTTATTTCACATAAAGTTACCCTGTTCCAAAGAAATGACTTCTCGTTTCTTAGGTTTGTTTCACTGGAAACTACTCACTGCTTTGTTTCTCAAAGTTGAGCAAACCTACAAATTGACCAATGAATAGCAGCATTCTCTGAGGTAATGTGTGCGTTTGTATATGTAAATCTATTCCACCTAAAGGTTACCATCTTCCAATGAAATGACATCTCCTTTCTTAAGTGTGGTTGTCTAGAAACTCCTAAAAGGTACTGTAATGAAAATGCTTCTCCATTCTTAGGTGTGTTTCACTACAAACTGTACACACTGCTTTGATTCTCAAAATTGTGTAATCCTCTGAATTTCCCAATATCTAGCCGATTTCTTTCAGAGAATGTGTGTGTTTGCTTGTGTAACTCCATTCCGCCTAATAGTTACATAGCTCCAATGAAATTTCGTCTCCTGTCATAGGTGTGTTTGACTACAAACTATACACACTGTTTTCTTTCTCAATGTTTTGCCATCCTGTTTATTACGCAATGTCTAGCACCTTTCTCTGAGAGAATGTTTGCGTTTGAATAGTAACCCCTTTTGGTCTAAAAGATACATACTTATAATGAAAAGAATTCTTCCCCCTTAGATGTGTTTAACTACAAACTTTACACACTGCTTTGCATCTCAGACTTTTGGAATCCTGGGAATTGCCCTATAGCTAGCTGCTTTCTTTGAGAGAGTGTGTGCGTTTGTATACCTAACTCCTTTCGGCTAGACGTTACATAATCATAATGAAAAGACATCTCCTTTCTTCAATGTGTTTGACAACAAACTATACATACTGCTTTCTTTCTCAAAGTTGTGAAATCCTGTGAATTGCCCAATGTGTACCAGCTTTCTATGAGAAAATGCATTGTTTTGTACATGTAACTCCATTCGTACTAAAAGTTACATACTTATAATGAAAGATTTCTCCTTTCTTAGGTGTGTTTCACTACAAACTACACACACTGCTTTCTTTCTCAAAGTTGTGCAATCCTGTGATTTTCCCAATATCTAGGAGCTTTCTCTGAGAGAAAGCATGCATTCGTATATGTAGCTCCATTCGGGATAAAAGTGACATACTGAGAATGAAAAGACTTTTTCTGTGGTAGGTGTGTTTCACTGCAAACAATACACACTGCTATCTCGGTCAAAGTTGTGCAATCCCGTGATTTGCCCAATGTCTAGCCACTTTCCCTGAGAGAATGTATGCGTTTGTATATGTAACTCCATTTGGTCTAAAAGTTACATACTTTTAACAGAAAGACTTCCCCTTTCCTAGGTGTGTTTGATGACAAAGTATACTCACTGTTTTGTTTCTCAAAGTTGTGGTATCCCACAAATTGCCCAATGTTTACCCACTTTCTCTGAGAGAATGTATGTGTTTCTATATGTAACTCAAATCGGCTAAAAGATGCATATTTTCAACGAAATGATCTGTCCCTTCTTAGGGACAGATTTTTGAGTAGAAACTCTATACACTGTTTGTTTCTCAAAGGTCGTGAAACCTGTAACGTGCCCAATGTCTAGCGGCTTTCCTGTGGGAATCTATGCATTTGTATATGTGACTCTATTCAAACTAAAAGGTACATAGTTCCAACGAAATTACTTCTCCTTTCTTAGGTGTGTTTGACTACCAAATATGCACGCTGCTTTCTCTCTCCAAGTTGTGCAAACTTACAAATTGTCCAATGTCTAGCCACTATCTGTGAGAGAATGCATGCATTTTCGTATGTAACTCCATTCAGCCTAAAATGTACATGCTTCTGACGAAATTACTTCTCCTTTCTTCGATTTGTTTGACTACACATTATACACCCTGCTTTCTGTCTCAAAGTTGTGCAGTCATTAAATGGCCCAATGTCTAGCTGTTTTCTCTGGGAGAATCCATGCATTTGTATACATAACTCTATTCAGGCTAATAGTTACATACTGATAATGAAAAGAATTCTCCCCTCTTAGGGCTGTTTAACTACATGCTATACACACTGCTTTGGTTCTCAGAGTTGTGCAATAATGTGAATTGCCCAATGTCTAGTCACTTTCTCTCACAAAATGTATACGTTTATATAGGTAACTACATTCTGCCTAAAGGTAACCTTATTATGAAAAGACTTCTCCTTTCTTAGCTGTGTTTGACTATAAACTATACACAGTGCTTTCTTTCCCAAAGTTGTTCAACCTTCTGAACTGTCCAAAGTATAGCCTCTTTATGTTAGAGAATGTATGCGTTTGTGTCCGGACATCCATTTGGCCTAAAAATTTCATTCTTATAATGAAAAGACTTTCGTTTCTTAGGTGTTTTTGACTAAAACTATGCCTACTGCTTTCTTTGTCACAGTTGTGCAATTCTGTAAATTGGGCCATGTCTAAAAGCTTTCTCTGAGAAAATGTGTGTGTTTGTATCTGTAACTCCATTGAGCCTAAAAGTTTCATACTCATCATGAAAAGAATTTTGCTTTATTAGGCATGTTTCACACAAACTATAGCCACTTCATTCGTTCTCAAAGTTGTGCAATCCTGTAAATTCATCCATGTCTAGCAGCTTTATCGGAGACAATGTAAGCGTTTGTGTCTATAACTCAATTCTGCATTAAAGATTCATAATTATAATAAAAAGAGTTCTGCTTTGCTAGACGTGTTTGATTACAAACTATAGCCACTGCTTTCTTTCACAAACTTGTGCTATCCTCTAAATTTTGCCATGTCTAATAGCTTTGTCAGAGAAAGTATGCGTTTGTATCTGTAACTCCATTCGCCCTAAAAATTTCACATTTATAATGAAAAGACTTCTGATTTCTTAGGTGTGTTACTACAAACTATACCCACTGCTTCCTTTCTCAAAGTTGTGCAATCCTGTAAATTGGATCTTGTCTAGCAGCTTTCTCTGAGAGAATGTATGCATTTGTATCTTTAACTCTATTTGGCCTAAAAGGTTCATATTTACAATGGAAAGATTTCTGCTTTCTTAGGTGTGTTAGATTACAAACTGTACCCACTTTTTCTTTTCAAAGTTGTGCAATCCTATAAGTGGGCCATGTCTAGCAGTTTTCTCTGAGAGAATGCATGTGTTTGTAAGTCCATTTAGACTAAAAGTTTCATATCTATAATCAAAAGATTTCTGCTTTCTTAGGTGTGTTTGGTACAAAGTATACCCACTGCTTTCTTTCTCAAAGTTGTGCAAACCTGTAAATTGGGAAAATTCTAGCAGTTTTCTCTGAGACAACATATGTGTTTTTATCTGTAACTCCATTCGACCTAAAAGTTTCATACTTGTAATGAAAAAACTTCTGCTTTCTTAGGTTTGTTTGAATAAAAACTATACACACTGCTTTCTTTCCCAAAGTTGTGTAATCCTGTAAATTGGGTCAGATATAGAAGCTTTCTCTGACAGAATGTATGTGTTTGTTCCGACACTGCAGTCCACATAAATGTTTCATAATTACAATGAAAAGACTTCTGTTTTCATAGGTGTGTTTGACCATAAACTCTAGCTATTGATTCTTTTTCAAAGTCATACAATCCTACAAATAGGGCCATGTGTAGCAGTTTTCTCTGAGGGAATGTATGCATTTGTATGTGTAACTCTATTTGGCATAAAGTTTTATACTTATAATGAAGATTTCTTCTTTATTAGGTTTGTTTGACAACAAACTATACCCACTGCTTTGGTTCTGAAAGTTGTGCAAACCTGTATATTGGACAAATTATAGCAGCTCTATCTGAGAAAATGTATGCGGTTGTATGTAACTGCATTTGACCTAAAAGTTTCATACTTATAATGAAAAGTCTCCTACTTTCTTGCGTGTATTTGACTACAACCTAACCCACTGCTTTCTTTCTCAAAGTTGTGCAATCCTTTGTATGTTACTTATTTCTCTCATATTACAGCTCATAGAAGAGGCTCTTTAGTGGATATTTTGCTCAATCTGATGACTGCGTGACGTGGTGTCTTACTATTTGCATTGAATCTCCCTGGGATCCTTTGAGCTTCTTGTACCTGTATATCCAGATTTTCAGCAAGGCTGGGAAAATTATCCTCTATTAATATTTCAAATAGCTTATCCAGCCCTTGAGTGTTTTCTTCTCCACCTTCTGGAACCCCTATCACCCTCAGGTTTGGTTTTTTTACATAATCGCACATTTTGTGTAGTCTTATTTTTTTTCTCTTAATTTTCTGCTGGATTTCTGTGACTGACTTATTTAATTGGAAGGAGTTGTCTTCAATCTCTGAGATTCTTTCTTCTGTTTGATCTACCCTATCTTCAGGCTTTCCACGGTGTTTTTTAGTTCCCTGTATAAGTCCCTTATTTCCAGATCGGTTTGATTTTTCTTTAATATTTCAATTTCTTTAGTGAATTATTCTTCCAAGTCCTGGATTTTTTTTGTGATTTCTTTGTGTTGGTGATCCATTTTTTCCTGTATATCATTCAGTTTTCTTGCAATCCATGTTTGAAATTCTTCTTCTGTCATTTTAATGTTCTGAGTTTGGTTAATGTCCATTGCTGGGGAGCTGTTGTTCCTCTTTGGGGGTGTGTTTTCCGTTTGAGTCTTCACACTTCCTGAGTTCTTTTGCTGGTTCCTTCCATCTGAATCAGTTGTTCCTTCCTGCTTTTAAATGTTTGTTTAGATAATGGCACACCCTGTTTGGTCTCTGAGCCAGTAGGTGGTGTTTGTGGGTGAGATTAAACCACATCCTTTATGATGAATCAGTAGATGCAGTGAAAGGGAGTGCAAGATGATCTCTCTGTCAGTAGATGGCACTTGTAGAGAGGAGTGAGCTGCAGTGCTGTTTTTGGGTCCTGTAGCTAGCTCTTATTCCTCTAGAGAGGGGGGGTGGTGGGTGGGGTCCTGGGATTTCCAGGTGTGTCCTTATTCTCCACCTCAGTGGGAGTAGTGAGTTTGGGTGGGGCTGGGTTGGGCAAGCCTGCCCTCAGGCTCCACAACTGCTGCTAGCAGGGTCAAAGGTCTACTCTTTATTTCTGTGCAAAGATGCCAGAAGGGGCTGAAATGGGTCCACTCAGCTGAAAGTGTTGGCTTGGGGACTGGGGCTGTCCAAGACCCACACTCTGGAGCAGGTCTCACTGCCCTCCACTCTCCCCTACTCCGTGGCCTCTCCCAGGCCTCTGCCAGCAAGCAGTACCTCAGGCCTATGGATATACCCTGGCTGTGACGTGGGCCAGGATTTTCCTTATTGAGGATCGTAGCCTGAACTGTCCTTATTCTCCCCCTCAGTGGTGGCAGGACGGGGAGTGAGTCTGGGTGGGCCTGGTTGGATAAACCTGCCATGAGGCTCCACCACTGCTGTTATCAGGGGTCAAAGTTCTGCTCTTTGTTTCTGTGCAGAGCTGCTGGGAGGGACTAAAATGGGTCCACTCAGCTGAAAGTCTGGACTTGGTGGGTAGGGCTGTCAAGGACTCACACTCTGGAGCAGGTCTTGCTCCCCTCCAATCTCCCCCTCTCTATGTCCTCTCCCAGACCTCTGCCAGCAAGTGAGACCTCAGGCCAAAGGATCTCCCCTGGCTATGATGTGGGCCAGGAGGTTCCCCACCCAGGATCGTAGCCCGAGCTGGGTTCACATCCCTTTTTTAGGAGGAGGGTTGCCGGTCAGGTGTGCTGATCTGCCCCTGAAGGCGCACACTCCCCAGTAGGCTCTTTCACAGATCTCTCCTCCGTGCCCCAGGGCAGTGTGATTATGACCTGGGTGTACGGGATCTGGTCTGCAGGCCTGACTCCTGGACCCTGGAGATCAATCCCTGACCCTGCCATGGGGAGAGGTGCTGGTCTTGAATCACCTACAGGGTGCCCAAGCTGGATCAATTTCACACTACCTCGGGATTTGTCCCACGCTCCTGGAATCCCCAAGCAAGTAGCAACTGGGTGGGCTGGCGGGTAGGGAACTCGCAGACTGAGTACCCCTCAGTCTGCTGTAGGGCCACAAAAGGAAAGGTCCCATTCCTTGGAGATGCCTCCATGTGATGGCTAAATTGTCCTTCTGAACACTCATGGGTAGGGAGGAGGAAGGAGAGAATGGAGCACTATGGCGTATGCCACTACGCTCAGATCTGCAACCAGGGAGGTACCCCGAGGGGGCTGGGAGCCATACGCTGAGTCCACAAGAGGCCACTGCTCACTGGCGGCAGCCATCTCTCACCTGATATCAGCAAGTCTCTCCAGACGCTCGGAGCCCACCAGCAGTCTGAGTTGCAAGGGTGGGGGAATTTAGCCACTCCATCTACACTTGTTGCTGGTCTCGAAGCCTCTCAAGAACTTTCTCCTTCCAATTCTCCTCTGCAACGTCTTCCCATGGAGTCTCCTGTAGTCTCGGGCACCCTTTCTCTGACCCTCATCCGATCTATGTTTCTCTGCTAGCTTATTTTTTTTTCTCTTTCTTCTAAAATTTGTCTTTTTTGCAGAGACCTTCTGACCGGCGGCTTGTCTCATCCGCCATCTTCCAATTCTAATTCATTCTTTTCGATGGTCATATAATAACCCACAACATGCCTGACCCATAATTTAATAAACCATTTCCTTATTGCTGTGGATTTACTTTATTTCCTACATACACATATATACACATCCTTCTCAGCTGGGCTTTTCTGTCTATGGAGAATCACCAGGAATATAAATGATGATCAAAGGGTACATAATTTTTAAAAATTTTAATAGATATGAAATTTCTTTCCCAGAAAACTGTATAATAGTTTAACAGCAGTATCTGAGAATATTCATGCCTGTAGCCCTATATATTCAATAGATGATAGTGTTTTTAAAATTTTTTTCCTAATCTGACAGGAGTGGTATTTCATTGTTATTTTATTTGCATTTCCCTGACTAACTAATGAGTTTCAACAGTGTTTAATCCATTTTTGGCAATTTGGATTTCCTAGTTTGTAGACTTTCTGTTCATTTATTTTCTCACTTTCTGCTGGATTCTTTGTCTCCTTTTTAGTGGGTAAGAACTCTTTATATTGTAAATAAAAACCTCTTTATGAATTCCATGTGGCAATCCTTTTGTTTTACAAGTCCATTGTTTATTCACTTTAATAATAATTTTACAGACCGTTTATAAAACTTATATAACAAATATATTTGTATTTCTTTTATAGCTTCTAAATTTACAATCTTATTTAATAAAATTTCCCTCACCTCTAGATTATACCCATAATCTCCTAAATATTTTTGTAGAGTTTTTATTATCTAACATTTTAACAGTTAAGTCTCAATCCATCTGAAATTTACTCTTGTATTTGGTATAAGATCGGGGTAGATTTTTTATTTCCTTCCAGATGGAGAGCTAGTTGTGTCAGAACCATTTAATGAATAATCCATAATTATCTCACCAAATTGAAATCCTACTTTTGACACATATATAAATTTTTCATATATATGAGGATCTATTTCTACTTGTCATAATACTTTTACACCAATATCACCAGTATTCACTGAATGCTCCATTTTTCCTTTTTGCTACAAATGAAATATAAAATCCCTTTGGGGGCTCTAGTTTCCTGCAGCCCTCTCAAATAGTGTCTAATTTCTCCATCACACTTTCATACCACTATGCCCACTACCCTACAGAGAGGTATGGTAAGTGTTCTCCCTCCTTCTTACTGCTACATCCACACCATCTTTCTCCTTTTTGACCAATACCCTGCAGCTTTGAACCCTGTGTCACCAGCCTATACAATTCCTTATCCATCACTTATAGGATCAACTACTGACCCTGGGTCATTCCCTTCATTTTTCCAAGACTATTTATGTATCACTGTCACTATTTCTAACAAATCAAGAATGCACCCCAGCCACCATCCCATATCCACTCACTCAAACTTCTTTTGTTAAGGTCACCAATAATTTTCATAAAGCTAAATTCAGTAGTTAATTATTAGTCTTATCTCACCTTCCCTAGCTGTGGTAGTTGACCAGTTAATCACTTCTCTTATTGCAAAGCACTTTATTATTCACTTGGCTTCCAGAAACATTTCTTTTAAATGATAGAAAACGAAAGGGCTCTCTCTCTAGACCTGTTCTCTATCTACAGTCACTCCTTTGGTCATTTCATCATTTCATAGCTTATAAATAAGTTACATATAAACAACTCCCAAATTAAATCTCTAGCCTTTCTTCTGCCCTGAATTAAAAATGCTTGTGTTCAACTGCATTCTCAACATCCTTACTTGTGGGTCTAACAGACATCTAAAACTTATCATTTCTATGTCAGGGTTCAGGCAAGGAAAGCAAAACCACACTAGCTATTATAAGGAAGCAGGGATTCAATACAGTGATTAAAATGCTCAAAAAGTCACTGAATGCTAGAGGGTATAGCCATACTGGCCTCCTTGTTTCTCTTCAGTACACCTTAAAAAAATTGCACTGGATGTTCCCCATGCCTGAGATGCTCTTCCCCCAAATATCAGCTTGGTTGTTTCCTTCCATTCAGGTTTTTATTTAAATATCACTTTCTCTGATCAACCTACTTTAAATTGTAACCCCTGCCCACAACATTGCCCATCCCTTCCTTGCTTTTCTCTATACCACCTATAACACTATAATATACTTCTATATTTAACTTCCTTTTCTTTTGCCTACACTCTCCTCCTCCACTAAAGCTCCAGCTTCATGAAGGAAGGACACTTTTGCCTGTATTTTTCACTGCTTTATCTTAATTACATAGAACAAGTTGAGCTCACATCAAGGGATCAAAAAATACTGGTTAGATAAAGGAAGGATTGAATTTCATGACAATGGTTTCATATTGTGTTCTGATATCTGGTAAGTCCTCTCCAAATGATATTTTAACACATTTTTTTGGCTATTTTCTGGTATTTATTTTTCCATTTAAATTTTGAATTCACTGAGCACATGATTTGTCTGTGTAGATTAAACAGTCCTGTGAAACCCCTTGGATGTGGTATTATTCTTTGTTGGCTCTTTAAAGTTCTTAGCAGTTGGTTGGCATATTTCTGTCATGCCTCAAAGAGAGGAAGCATGTTTTCCCCCTGTGGGAAGCAGAGGAGAAGCGAGTGGCTAGTTAGTTCCCTGATGAGGCACCTGGAGAAAGCCTGCTGGTCCTCACAGTGTCCTCTCTCAGGCTCAGGACAGAAGTAAACAGGCCACTGTTCATCTCCTTTGGGGCCTGTTATGGACCAGGTAGATGAAACATACTGATGTCAGGATGGCAAGTGACATTGACTTTCTCCTGGAGTTTCATAGAGCTCTGTGGCATATGCTTGCCTCCAAATTCTTCTGCATTATGACCGTAATCTGAAAATCACATATACTTGTCTCAAAGATTTTTCCTAGCCACAGGAGAAGAAAGCTCTGCATTGGTTCTCTCTTCCCATAACACCTCAAATATCTATTTGCACCCAGAGGTAATAGGACCTAGCACCTATTGACTTAGACAAGGCATATACTGTGTTATTCCTTCTCCAGAAATTTTTATTTTTGCTTTCCATATAGCTAGATGATATTTTTGAAATATTAACCAATGTGATTTCTTGCTATCCTCCCCTTGCCTTTTGTTGCATCAATTTGAGCTATTAGGCAATAAATTGTCATCATTTAGGGATGGGATGTGACAGCGTCAAGCAAAAGAAGTATTTTCTCAACTTTTGAAACCCAAAACTTCACTCCCTTTAGAGAATGAATTTTGAAATAAAGCTACAGAGTAAGAGAAAGACATTATCACTCCCTAGGCTACAGTGGGATTTCCCACACTAGTGGAAAGAGAGAATCAGAGGAGCAATGAGAAGTCCAAAGGCCTATGTTGGGTCCCAGAGAGAGGTCCAAAGCCCAGGAGTAGGCAAATCCTCCTAGATAAGTTTGTGACATATTGGGGCAGGATAGACTCCCACCCTGTTGCCAGAGGACAGATCAGGGAAGTGACAAATTACAGAATAGGACTGGCTGTGTGGTTCTTTGGGATAATCGAGTCTTAGGCAGTCTCATGGATTTTCCTTCTTCCAAGCGTGATGTATAGGCAGCACAGTGCTTTCTATATGCCCCAACATAAGAAGAATGCAAAGGAAAGGGGGACCCAAAGGGACCGCTAAGTAAGGAATCACCTGGTGACTTGCATGCCCATTTTATTGTAGACAGGATGTACTTATGGATGTCTCATCAAATATCAGTGTGGACATGGGAAACAGAAGAATAAATTAATTGCCAACACGTTGACATATAATAACCTCCTTCAGAATTCAGGCACAGTTTCAAGAAAAGGAAGGATCCTAGGTAGACTCACAATAATTCCTTGCTGTCCCAGATAACAGGATTGCAAAATAGAAATTAGATTGTTTTAGAAAATGGAATTAAAATTTGTACATTCCTTGTTTGTGGTCTGAAATTAATTTGCATCTAGAATATCATTCTTTTACTTTTCATAATTACATCTCTATATTTCAGGTTCTCAGATGTTACTTAGATTTATGTGGTGACATCTTTGGCTCCTCATTTTCCTAATCTTTATCCATTTATGTGGCCATGTTTCATATCTAATATATTTTTTACAGCCTTTCTAGTATTTTCTTTTTTCAATGCATCTCCTCCATGTATCATTAAATTATTCAGGAAAATTTACCATAGGGTACATGTCTTAATTGAATATGATCAATTGTTTTAAGTATGTGTAACCTTGGAAGGGGTAATATAAAACTCATGAAAAATAATGCAAATTCACTAAATAGCGAAATGCTGACAATCTGTAGCAGGCCTGTTTAAAGAGCATTTGTGGAATCCAGTTATATATTACTAACTGCATGGAAAAATCAGTGCAAAGAAGCTTCTAAATATTATCTAATATTTCCTTTTGTCAAGGACAGAACTCAGGGACAAAAGACTCAAGTCTGTCAAATCCAGAGAAAGTCATTAGTTACTTGTAACAAGTATTGATATTTCTATCCCTTGTATTCCTAAATTTCACCTATAAAACCTCTACTTTTTTTTTTTCATATCCCTTAAACTCATGAAATTGCTAAGTCCCTCATTTCAGGCCACATGAATTTCCAATAGATGTAGTTATTATAATATGGAATCAACTCCATCAGTGTCCTCAGACATATAGTTTAATATAGCATAAACCAAGATAAAAAGATAATTGAAGTACAAATTAAATAAAATATATGTGAAATGTTGAGGTTAATTCAAAACAGTAAGGAATGGTAAGAATCACTGTCATGGTAATGATGAAGAGTCACACAAGACAACATAGAAGTAAATAATTTTAACCAAATGATCACTGTTTATTTATTTATTTTTTTAAATTTTTTTTTCAGAATATTATGGGGATACAAATGTTTAGGTTACATATATTGCATTTGCCCTACCCGAGTCAGAGCTACACACGTGTCCATCCCTGAGATGGTATGATCACTGTTTTTTTTTATTGAATGTTTTATTTATATATTTATTTATTTTATTTCAGGAAATTATGGGGGTACAAACATTTTGGTTACATGTTTTGACTTTGCCACATTCCAACCATGATTTGAGACGTGCACTTTCCTCTGCTACAACGCTTACTGTTTTTTAAACAAAGGAATTAGAATTGAAATTTTATGTTTCCATATTGTTAATATTAAGCTTAAATGTCTTTTGGAAGAAAAGAAATAAAAAACAGATTGGATTCATTCTCAAAAATGTTTGATTCACCTATATCCCTACCCATATATAGAATTTTCTTTATTTTTCTAAATTAAATAGTACAAGTAGAATTCTATATTTCTGACAGTAGCAAAACTTTTACATAAATCCTGATTCATACTCCCAATGGTCTCCTATTAGAACTATAATTAACAGATATTATGCATCTGGCATGTGTAACCTGCAGATGTTATTGTTTTATACTAATGATGTCAGTAATTTTCCTGTTAATTTGTATTTTACTACTGTAGTTAAATGACCTAAATATCCTCAGCACTTCCACACAAGTTTTGCTCTGCATACTAACATGGAACAGGCAAGAAGAGAAGGCAGCATTCTTGCAATGGACTTGGCATAAAACTAAACAAGTTAGCAACAGAGGAGCATGGGCCTGGAGCATCACCCAGATGGATGCATCATCCCCAAGCACTGTAATATTCACATGAGGATGCATTTTGCAGTGGAAGTTCATCTCAAAAGAAGGGATATTACACGTTTCTATTTTTAATTGTATTTATATTTCTTTTAAAAGAGTCAGAACATAAAAATAACATTTAGTATTCATGCACGACCTCTCTCCTGTGAGGTCTGATTGTATTTTTTCAAGAACTTGAGCAAATGCTTTTGTTATGACACCTTTGCTAAGCTGCAATGAATTCTGGCATCTTGATAGGAAAAAACTGCCACATACCAATCCAATATAGGGACTCCAGTAGCAGTTTTCTTGCCATGTTGGGAATGATCAATGCTTTGCCTATGTAGATGTAAATACAGAAGCTCTTAAAAAAAGAAAGAAAGAAAAGAAAACAAAAGACATTTTAATTGGTTAGACAGTGGGTTATTTTGAAAACGAGTGAAATTTAAGCAGCTTCTGACTAACTAGGTTTTGTGACATCATGGAATATTTTATAACTTTTTTCATTAGAGTTATTGGCAGATAGTAGCCCAGAAGAAGTCAAGCACACTCAAGTCCTTCCAAGGAAATACAGTCAGATATGAAAGGTTGGGCATCCATAATAATAATGAACTGGCCAGGGGCCATAACGCAGGGTCACCTTGCACTGAATATCCAAATAATGTTTGTAGTTCTAAGCCATATACCTTCACTGTGCCAAATAATCATGGCATATGTCATATGCCTATCCAATTAGTAGTTATTCTAAATTCCCAACATTTAGTAAAAATGTGTCAAGGACAGTTGAGAAAATTTCCCAATACAGATTCAAATTTGTGGATAGTGCTTTTTTTGTTCTCCATTTTCAATGTTCCCTTTTACCTTTCCATAAGAAATTGATTTATGGCCCAATTCAGAGAAGCATTCTACTGAACAAATAGCCATAGCTTTTCTGCACAAAAATGACAACCACTTTACAGGATCCACCTCCAGTTATGGAAGCCCATGATATCCAGTCCTGGTTTGCTTCAGTGGAATTTGTTGATTAGTTGGTGCTGAAAATAGCAAATGATTGCAGCCAGAGAGTTCCAGAGAAGCCTGGAAGGAAATGTAGCTATCAAAAAGAGGGAAATAAGACAAAATGGATGCCAATTTTATACTTAGGACTCAATTATAGTGACTGGCATACAGTAGATAACAAAAAAATTGTGATCAGCAAAGTAAGGAACTAAAACAGGGAGAATATGAGTTCCTTATCCCAATGAGTAACTTCCCTCAATTAGATTAGTTTGTAATGCAAAGTAAAGGAAAAAAATTCTAACATTTGTTCTACCACAAATATTTGCTAACTGTATGACCTTGACATAGGACTGTCAAACTTTGAGTATGTGTCTTCATCTGTAATATAGGATGGAAATAATAACATATGCATTGTCTAGCTCATCTGTGTTCATGTGTGTGCAGATGGGTGTGTGTAGTTATGCATGCACACAAGTGAGGGCACGATAGCATCATGTTTGTACCTTCCTACTAAGCTATGTGATAAATAATGCAATATTTCCTTCTTATTTTCAACATTTCTTTTCTCCCAGGTTGATATAGATCAATCCTCACTCAAGCCAGTTCTTTTTGGTTCATATATTTTCTGGCAATATCCACTGCTAAGAATTCCTGCTTTCTTATATCAATAGGTTAAGACGAGTAAGAAATATGTCAAACTGAAATACTTTCTCACAGTTACAATGAGGTGATAAGGTTAAAATATAATTCATAGATTAATTGAATCAGATGGGTTAATAAAATGACTCTTGCATTATGTAGTAAGTTTTCGCAAGACAAAGGAAAAGTCTAAATCTATGGCAGCCTGAAATATTATCAGGTGCATTAGGATCATGCCCCAAGAAATCAATTATTTTCTAACTACCTTGAAATATGGGTCTTTGCTCTTTTAATCTCTTGTTAAGGAAGTGGTGCTGAGAGCTGTTGGGTAGAACAGAATTCTTAACTGTGATTATAAAAAGAAATTGCAAATATCTGCAAGCTCAAAGGAATGTGCTAAGAATTACTTCAGATGGATTTTAATCTAGATTTTTTAAAATAAGTTTTAAACACAGCATGTTTACTTTGGAATAGTACGATAATTTTATAAAAATGGAATAATGGTTAATCACCCAAATTAAGAAAGTGTTCATTTTTAAAAATTAATATTTCACTGTTAAATGTCATTTGAGAAATAAAAGCACTAGGTATAATGAACATGTCATATCTATACTGTTTCAATGGAAAAAATATATTTCTAGTAAAATTCCACTCTAAGTTTTAAAAAATTATTGACAGGTTGTTGTTTTGAATCTTCTCTTACCATATTTTTACTTTCTACACCATTGTTATACCACCTTTTAAACTAACATTTTACTTTATTTAATTTTAGCCAACTCCATTATTTTTTTCCTTGGGCAATCTTTTTTTTTTTTTTTTTTATTTCAGCATAATATGAGGGTACAGATGTTTAGGTTACGTGTGTTGCCCTTACCCCCCCTCCCCCCCTCAGTCCAGGTTTCAAATATGTCCATCCCATTGCGTGGTGCACATTGCACTCTTTGTGTACACATACACCCGTCCCCTCCTCCCTCCTCCCCCCTCCCCCCTGCCCAATATCTAATAGATGTAATTCTTATATATGCAC
>CAUYSK010112070.1:0-10493 GCA_963575035.1 Avahi laniger
CCAGCCTGAGCAAGAGCGAGACCCCGTCTCTACCAAAAATAGAAAGAAATTAATTGGACAGCTAAAAATATATAGAAAAAATTAGCCGGGCATGGTGGCGCATGCCTGTAGTCCCAGCTACCTGGGGAGCCTGAGGCAGCAGGATCCCCTGAGCCCAGGAGTTTGAGGTTGCTGTGAGCTAGGCTGACGCCATGGCACTGTAGCCTGGGCAACAGAGTGAGATTCTGTCAAAAAAAAAAAAGATTTTACTTAAAGGTAATTATCCCCACCAATTAAGATACAGGGATGGCACTGGGCTCTAACTGTGGCACCTCCTTGCCCTCAGCAAGCTGTTTAATCTTTTCCATGTTTTGGTTTTGTTACCTTTAAAAGGAGACAATAAAAGCGTCTCCCTCGTGGCCGCGTGAGGAAGACCAGACCAGTCAGCAGAAGTTGCAGACAGTGCTCGAGTCTAAGTACTCGATAAATCTTAGTAATCAGCACCCACCAGGTGCCAGGCTAGTTACTTCTACATGTATTTTGTCATTTAATCCTTATAACAGCCTTAACCTGACAACTATTAATATATCTCTCAAGGTGTCACTATCACCATTCTGCAGAGGAGAAACAGGCTTAGACTCCCTACCGCTTACCAGGAGGAGGCAGCCCTCAGATTCCAACCTAGGTCTTTCTCTTTCCAGTCAATGACCTTTCTACTACACCCGACTGCCTTTATAGAAGACCATTTTGTTCCTTTCAGTAAGGAATAACAAGAGAAAACCTTAGCAGGAAACTCCAATGTTTAAGAAAACAGCACCAACGAAAAAGAACCAGGATTTTAAACCTCTACTGTAAGCAGGCGGCTTTAAAAACACAAACAAAATAAACCAAGACTAGCCTCAGAGCTCTCTACTCTGAAAAATATCCCAAAAGAAATGTGCACACATTCGTACTTGCAGCTGGAGTGTCTGTGTGAACCCTTGAGTGTACAATGTCTTATTATTCAGCACTGAATTCCCAGAGGCTAATACGTTTTCAGCAAACGTTTGACAAACGTTTACTGAATGAATTAAATCAACACAACAATAAAATGTCTCTTTTCGAGTTGGCAAGGTATATAACATCTTTCCCAAATACTTTGTTGAACTTAAATAATTGAAACTTAATGGATTAAGTATATTTTCCACTCTGTCCAATGTATTTTATTGAAAATTCAAGTTATATAATTTGTCCCTTCAAAAAAATCACAATAGTAAGTTCACACAGAGATCAAGAGATTTTGTCCATCTACATCTTTGGGAAGAGGATGTAACACGAAAACCTTTCACCTGGATTCCCAGAAGATGCTGGGAGCCTTTGACTACTACCATTAAATCAGTCCTCAAAACAGAAGAATCTGCCTAGTGTGTGCTTCCTTCCTTGGGGTTTACCTTAGCTGGCAAAGCCGAGCCCCAAGAGTATTTTGATCAGGTAGGCAAGACCTTCAAATTCCCTATAACCTCAGAAAGTGACCCATTAAAATGAAGATGCATATAATGCTAACGACACCAGCTAATACGTTACAAGATCCTTGATAACCTTAAATAAATGAGATGGCTTTCACAAAAAGCGTACTCTTATTATCAGTACAATAAATCACATATTATATTTATCACCGTGCATGAAAATAAAAACTGACGTTTACTGGGTTCTTACTCAGCTAAATACTTTCAATCGTTTGCTAACTCAACCCTCACAACAACCCTATGAAGGAAATGCTCTATTACTGTCAATGTTTTGTGGCTCAGAGGTATTTAATAACTTGCCCCAGGCAACACGTACCTAGAGGCAGAAGGGGGATGTGTACCCTTGTCTAATCTAGAATCTAAATTCTTCTTCTAATTGAGGTAACGCTTTGCATATGGTAAAATGCACAGGTCTTATGCACTCAGTTCAATGGGATTGGATAACTGTGTGTCCCCAGGTGAGCATCACTGAAAACAAGGCATAAAATATTTCTGTCACTCCAGAAAATCCCTTATGTCTTTCCAGCCAATCCCCCACCCATCTAGGGGTCAACCACTGACTTACGCTGTCAGAGAACAGTCTTGCCTATTCTAACACTTCATAAATACAATTGCTATGTACCATTTTGTATCTGTCTTCTCAGTTAACAGAAAACCCATCCAGGGTTTTGTGAGTATGGAGAGCCCATTCCTGTTGACTGCTGAGTAGCATTCCATTGCACGCACGTGCCACGGTTTGTTTATCCACTTTCCTGTTGATGCGTGTAGGGTTGGTTCTAGGTCTTGGCAATTATAAATAAGGTCGCCATGAACATTCTGTGCCAGTCACTTTTGTGGACATTTGTTTTCATCTATCTTGGGTAAATACCTAGGTGTGGACATGTTGGGTCATAAGTTGGTGGATGTTTAACTTTACAACAAACCAAAGTTCTTAATCCTTGTATTCCACTCCCTTAGAATGGCACTAGTTTATGGACACGTTTTATTTTGCCTCCTACATGACGAGTTCCCTGAGGGCAGGGAACCCATCACCAGTTCCTGGGATGCCTCCCACATAGTAAATGTTTGCGGAATAAATGAATGACCATTGTTCACGCTCCTATTCCTTCCCTGGGCGTTACAACAGGCTGAAGGGCGTGAAGTGCAGGCACCGCTCACTCAAGCAAGGTGAAAACTGCCCAGGCAGCGGGCTCTGACTTCCCAATTTTCTTTTTGACATGACCCTAGATCGTGAACCCCTCTCAGTGACCCTGCAGGAGGAAACGAGAGTGGCAGTTTCTGCTCAAGGGATACTACGGAAAGGGAGGAAGGTGGCACTGCAACTGAGGTCACACAGCGGTTAGAATCACAGGAGACCCCTGTCCAACAAGAGGGCAGAGGAAGCAGCAACCCATGAAATCCTGACCTTCTGGAAGTCACCAGCAAAACCTCTGCCACACTGCTAGAGTCCAGGCGAATATCCTCCAACAGAACTTACAGGAATACTTGGTTTTGGTACAAGTGCTACAGGGGTTCTACACGAAAATGGAAAAGAAGAATAAATTTTAAAGAGAAAGCAAAATGTTGATGTTTTAGAGATTTAACTAGATTCAACACGAGATTTAACTAGATTCAACACGTAAGACAGGATATTGACAAGAACATTGGGTTAAAAGTGGAGAAAAACTTCTCAGATCACTATCCTTGGCCAGAGGTTTATTACACATACCCCTGCCCCTTCCCCCCTCCACTCTCCCCCTTTTGAGACAAAATTTTTAATTTCCATGAATTAATTCATTTACTTTAAGTCATAGAATTTATATTGTATTCAACCTATAACTTCCTAGAAAGCAATGAAATCATTGTTGATTTTCTATCCATAATAGGAAAGGATTGGTATGTTCTAAAAAATAATTTAAAATCTTCCTTACCAAAGGAATACCTTTATTTCAAATAAATCAAAACAGGGCTTCACCTCATGCTGGGCTCAGGGACTTTTGGCATTCTTTATCTCTTTTGGTCCCAGGTCATTGAGGATGGGATTTGTTTAGAATTCCTCAATTTTGAGGTTCTGAGAGGTGACCTAGTCTTCCTTTATCCAGATGGTACTGAACTGAAGTCATCCTAGGCAGATGGATGTTTATCCTATTCTTAAAATCTCCAGGGAAGTGAGTTCTCTGCAACATCCCTTGGTAACCTTCTCCAGGGTTTTATCACATGTATGGTGAGGAAGTTCTGATGCAGAACCAATAAAAATATTAACTCTATGAGCTAAGCTACAGGCACTGGAAAGGACCGTGTGTTTGGACACTTTGCCTTAATGGTAGAGAGATGTATTTACAAAGCAGGCTACACAAACAGAAACCATTTGCCAGGAGCAGATGTGGGAAGTTGATTCAAGAGAAATTGCCATAATAAATTCTGTTTCAACCCATGAACAATGTGAATATGCTATTTTTAGTTACAACATTTTTTAAAGTAAATCTATTTCCTTGTCAATTCCTAACTTTAGTTCCTAAACCAGTCTTGTTAGCAATGAAAAAAAAAAAAAAAGTCCATAGCTGCAAAGTTTTCAAATGACTAGGCAAAACAACGTCTTAGTAAATGGAACATACGTGTTATTGTTATGGATAACAGTTTATTACTTTCTCTGTACATTCCACCTTTTCTGCAATGATCGTGTGGTACTTTTACAATCAGGAAAAAGACAATTTAAAAGACAAAAATAACCACCAAAATTAACTAGAATGTAAATTAACTTCTGCTGCAATTATTTAGGGGACGATCTAGCCATAAATCTGACCAAGGTGCTTTTAACTGGAAATGGTAATTGCACTCGCCTTTAAAAATGCACTAATTAGAAATAGAAATGCACAGAAGTAGCTCTAGAGCAGCTGGGATTTCTGTTGTACCCCGATATCTCACAGCCATCTCTCCGTGGAGATCCTGCGCATGCGGGCCCATCTGCTCCAGTCGGAGGGCGCCCCTGCACAAGGTGCACCACGACGACGCTGGGGGGGAGGGGGGACGAGAAGGAGAGAGGGAGGGAGCGGGGAGAGAGAGAAGGGCGATGCCAAAATACACTGGAGAAAGAGGAACATACCCCGCCTTTACAGGATACTCATGGGTTGAAATTTTATAACCCCACCTCGCTCAGTTTTATTCCTCTGGCAAGTGTCAGGTGTAATTTCATTTTCATGATTTAAGTTTTGCGACCTGACAATGGAACACATGTTTTTAAAAAATAATTGCCTTCAGATCCCAGCAGGTGGGGGTGCGGGCACGCGTGCCCCTCCAAGCGCGTCTCGGGCCCTTCCCACAGACACGAACCCAGTGCGGCTCAATAAGGCCAGGCGCCCTACACGCAGTGGGGGCCCTCGTGGGAAGCAATTTATCAAAATAAAAATATTTCACAGACCGTTTCTTCCGGGAAGTTTCCATGCTGTCGATAATCGACAATTCTGTTCCTCCTGCAGTGGCAGCTTCTGCCGCCCTCGTAGCAAAGCCGAGGCCTAGGAGTGTCGCGGTCCCCTCGGAGCGCGCCACCTGCCCCCGCCGGGCGGGGTGCCGGCTGCGACAGCCCAGGGAAGCCGGCCCCACGACGGGGGTCGCCGCGGTCGCCGCCCAGACCGAAACAGACGCGAAGAAGCGGCCCCGCCCGCCCGCCCGCCTTCCGAGGCCGCAGCCAGCCCGGAGCTCCCCGCCGGCCGGGGAAGCGGCCCCGCCGCGCACTCACCATCGCCGGCCGGGCCGCGCGGGACTCCGGGCCGCCGCCAAGTTCAAGCTCCGCCGCGGCTCGCAGGGGGCGGCGCGGGCACCGCCGGCCGGGCTCGCGCGCTCCACAATGGGCGGCTCGGCCCGCCGCGCCCCCGCGCCGGGCTCGGGCGGCCGCACCGCGGCGGGTCGGGACGCGCGGCTCGAGGGGCTGGTCCGGCGCGAGGGGCCGGTGCGGCGCGGGACGATCCGGCGCGGGGACGCCGAGGGCGCGCGGGCACCACGCCTCCGCCGGGCCGCCCGCCCAGCCCGCAGCGCCGAGGGGCCGCGCTCGCGCCGCGCCCGCCGCCAGGTGATCCCGCAGGCAGCCTCGCGATTGGCCGGCGCGGCCCGCATTTGCATGTCGGCGCAGAGCAGGCCCCGGGGTTCGGAAGCGGGTTCCGGTGCGACGGTCGCGCGCTCGCCCCGCCGCGCTCCCCTGCTCCTCGCGGTGCTGGGGCCAGCCGCACGCCCCGGCGTCCTGTCAACTTACATTTAGGAAGGCGCCTTCATTTGCCCTCCGGCCCCACTGTAAAATGGAGAGGAACCCCAAAGCAAAACTCCCACTAAGACGCCCGCGCACGCTTTTCAGGAGCTGCACTGCTAGTAATTGATCAAATGGAGCATGAATGAAGCAAGGTAAAAAGTTCACAGCTTAGAAAAAAAGCTCACGTTACAAGGAAAATAAGCATCCTTTTTCTCAGTGCGCCCTCTTTTCAGGGTAAGTCAACGGAGGGATCGGGTCGGTGCCCCGCGGGCCCTAATGCTGCTGCAGCCCCTCCCAGCCCCCGTGAGCAGCCGGCGGGGGCGGGGGACGTGATTGTTTCAGTCGTTAGCACTGGAGTCGTTCTGGAGGCTTTTGATTTAGCTTTGCAAACTTTGGGGTTTTAGACAATTCATGCACTTTCATTTGTTTTGCATTTATGACACATGCACCCAGTCGATACTCCTAAAGGGATGATGCTATTTTCAGTTTTGTCTTTCTCCAAAGGTTCTGCCAGCCTCGTTCAATGGAGCTGAGGGTTTTCTCCAAAGCACCTTTCTTCACTGCTCTCACGTGTTCTCTCCAGAGATTAAAATAACAGCAAGGTTTGAAATTGGCTTTATTCTCATTCAAGCGGAAACCCTGTTGTTACATGTCCAGGTTCTATGTTTAAGGCGATAAATACACCTGTTGTACATATTGACACAGAAAAGAGAATACCTAAGCAGGTCGGAACTGGAAACCTCAGTTGCTGTAGTCGATACCATTTGCCTTTCCTGGCCAAAGGCAGGAGCATTAGCAGCTCCAGCAGCCACTGAAATCGTCTTTACTGAAATCTTCATGGACTGACTTCCCCCCACCTAAAGTAGTATCCCCCTTAAAACTGCATTGTTATAACATACGGCATCGCAAGCATGTACGCGCGCACACCTGTCCTGCAGTCACGACGTACCACACACCTTGTTGCCGGCCACAGGAAGCAGAGAGCTTAATGTTGCCTGTCCTGTGTCCTAATGTCCTGTGGGAATCTAGCTTTGGGGAGAGGGCGGTGATGTCCAGAACTTAAGCTTTAAGAAGTGGTCGGCCCTTACGGTTTAGGAAGCATGATGCCGCTGCCACGGCCGTGCTGGGGAAATCAGCAGCATGCTGCCACGGCCGTGCTGGGGAAATCAGCAGCATTAGCAGGAGCTCTGTGGGCAGAGCGGATAAGGTCCTCTCTCCTGCTGCCGCTTTATCTTGTTTCCTAAGTGCTCTGGGTCAGGTGAAATCTCGCAAGGGTGGAACAGATCCCTTTATTCCTGTGTGAAACATCACTTTAAATTGGTGATTAAAAACACTCCGGGTCCAAATCTTACCTCCCACACAGCCTGGACTCTCCCAGTGAAATTCATCACTATGACCAGACGTCCCTGGGCTTCCATTGTACTGCAGGTTCTGGAAAAGTCCTTTCAACTTGTATCTGCAATTCAGAGGCATCCTAAGATGGTTGTAAGTGGAAGGAAAGCAAAGTATCTCAGGGGATCAAAGGTGAGCCGCGAAATGACGGAATCTCAGCAGCAACCGAAACCATGCTAGTGTCTCTCTGCAAGAGCTGGGGACAAACTCCCGCACACGGCCTCCCAGTTCTCCTGCAGAATGGCCTGTCCCTTCCTTCACGAAGCATAACCAATAAATGGCACCGAAATAGCTGCACAGATCACGTGTGTAGGTAAATTCCAAGCCACTCCTGAAGAAGTTTTCTTACAGTCACACTGCCCTTTAGCTCCTGTATCAAGACTGCTTTCAGGTGTGATGCCCCGCATTGGACTCCAAAGCATTTTCCTCTTTAATAAAATCAAATATATTGGTGAAGAAATAAAGCTTTTGCTGAAATATTTTGTGAGGAAGTAAATAGGAAAAGAGCATTTCCAGCATGCAGTCTGGAAACTGCAATTTGCCCACTTATTCTTTTGTTTAAAGTCATGATTTTTTGTTTTAACATCTTAATGGAGATATAATTCACGTATCATTAAAATTTGCACTTTGAAAAAAAGCAGGTTTTGTTCCTCTCCCCTCTGCAAAGCCTTCTGTGACGCTGGAGTGGGCAGTGGGCGAGAGAGAACAGCAAGACTGGAATAAAACCCGACAGGACAGGGTAGCACACAGCGCCCGCCTTCGCAGAGACACCAGAGTGAGGTGTTCAAGGTCCCCAGGGTGGCTGTGAGTCAATAACAGCGGCAGTGACGGGACCCGCAGCCCTGGCGGCTGGAACAGCACTTTGTGCCTCTAGGTCCCCTCTTCTCTCTTAAATGTTTCAACTTACTTATTTCAGTGTGAGATAAATATGATAACCTGTAAAAATTATTTAAAATTACATTAGAGTATGCCAATTGAAGATCTAGTAATACTATAATTCAGAATGGTTCGATTCATATTGCATACATGTAGGTATTTAGAAGCTTGTTTTTCCACAATTGTCAGGTCTTATTAGTAAGGGGAAACCTGTGAGAATGAATATCTTTTCTGGCAAAAGACTCTAGAAATTCAGGATTATTGCCACACATCTCTAAAGTCTAGATTCAACTTTTTTTTTTTTTTTTTTTTTGAGACAGAGTCTCACTCTGTTGCCCGGGCTAGAGTGCCGTGGCGTCAGCCTAGCTCACAGCAACCTCAAACTCCTGGGCTCAAGCGATCGTCCTGCCTCAGCCTCCCGAGTAGCTGGGACTACAGGCATGCGCCACCATGCCCGGCTGATTTTTTCTGTATATTTTTAGTTGTCCAGATAATTTCTTTCTGTTGTTTTAGTAGAGACGAGGTCTCGCTCTTGCTCAGGCTGGTTCCAAACTCCTGAGCTCAAACAGCCCACCTGCCTCAGCCTCCCAGAGAGCTAGGATTACAGGCGTGAGCCACCGCGCGCGCCCGGCCTAGATTCAACTTTTAGTCTTTGAATTATTACTTCACTTTAATTAGTCTAATCCATTTAATTGTATATTTAATGAGACTACATGTAGAAATCATATACATGATTTGGGTTCTGAGTTTATTTTTCACAAATTTAGCTTCTTTTGTATATTATAGTAGTGTGTTTTTATAATATATGTTACACTTTAAAATATTAAACTGAATTTCACTTAGAAATAGTCTACCCTTACTTATATATTTTAAAATATTAAACTAAATTTTACTTAGATATAGGCTACCATTGCTTCTTGCCAATTCAGTTTCGCATTCTGTTATTCCAAATAAATAAAGCTTTGATGTGAAAAATATAATTATTTAAAACATGAGAGTCTTTGCTACGTAATAACAATATCAATTCTTTCTTGCCACAGCCATAGGATAATTCCCTGCTTCGAAGATCTATACCCTTCTTTTTAATATTGACACCTTGGAAAAACAATGTCAATACCCACCTGTGGAATATTAGAAATAAGTTTTAGGGACTGTTTAATACTCACTATAAACAACACACAATCAAAAAAGAACATACTTAAAATATGGATTATTTGCTTCAAAGAGAAAATATTAGGAAGAATTTATGGTGTACTGTCTTCTCAAATGGGTGTTTGGATTTAGTGTGAACATCATAGTATAATATTCACTTTAATAAATATTTTTGGCCAGGCACAGTGGCTCACACCTGTGATCCTAGCACTTTGGGAGGCTGTGTTGGGAAGATAGCTTGAGCCCAGTAGTTTGAGACCAGCCTGGGCAACATAGCAAGACCCCATGTCTAAAAAAATTTTTTTTAAATTAGCCAGGCATCATGGTGCACATCTCTTGTCCCAGCTACTTGGGAGGCTGAGGTGGGAAGATTGCATGAGCCCAGGAGTTCAAGGTTACAGTGAGCTATGATCAGGCCACTGTACTTCAGCCTGGATGACAGAGTGAGACCCTATCTCTATAAAAAATCAATATTTTTATTGTTTTGAAAGACTCACAGCAAATGTTAAAAACAAGTGAACAACCATCCTAGTGAATAAAATGATAAAATGGAAACTTAAAGGAAATACATTTAAGAACACTCCAAAATTTAGAAATAATCTATTTCAGCTGGGCTCAGTGGCTCACACCTATAATCCTAGCACTCTGGGAGGCCAAGGTGGGAGGACTGCTTGAGGTTAGGAGTTTGAGACCAACCTAAGCAAGAGCTAGACCCGCCCCCTTTACCCCCCACCCCAAAATAAATAAATAAATAAATCAGCCGGGCATGGTGGCGCATGCCTATAGTCCCAGCTACTTGGGAGGCTGAAGCAGGAGGATCCCTTGAGCCCAGGAGCTTGAGGTTGCTGTGAGCTAGGCTGACCTCACTGCACTCTAGCCAGGGCAACAAGAAGAAAAGATCTATTTCAAGAAGTGATAAACTTGAAGGGGGGAACCCTGTAATTTCAGCTTCTCAGAGTTACTTTGTCACTTCAGCCTATTAACCCCTCCAGCACAGTCCTTTCCCTTCAACAGGCCAGGGAGCCCCAGATCCTCCCAGCTGACACCTGCCGCACCCTCCTGCCTTATTTAAGTCCTTGTCTGCTGCTGCTGGCAGCTGATTCCAACTGAGGAAGGCGCCTCCAGGTTTTCTGTTGTTCTCTGTAGTCCCAGGACTAGGGTCCCAAGTAAAGGCTTTTATGCAACTTGGCTGTTGCTCAGAAAGCTATGCAGCGTCTTGTAGAGGTCAGAACCCAAGGAAAAGAGAGAGGAAGAGTAGGTGGGCAAGAGTGCATTCACCAACTATGCTGCTGCGAAGTATGCTAGCACAGCAGTCAACTGCAACGTACTCAGCTTGGCAGATCAGACTCGGGAGCTGGCAGCGAACCCGC
>CAUYSK010112071.1:0-34936 GCA_963575035.1 Avahi laniger
CTTGAAACTCATACTTTCAGACATCAATTTCTGAATAATGGGGCGATCTACGTGGATGAGAGGAAACCGTGACAAGGCCTTCTCTGTCTGTCCTTTATAGGGCAAAGTCCAACACATTATTGTCTTTAAGATTAATGTAAAGGAAGTTCAGTGGTTTCGTTTCATTTGTAAAGGAAATCTGGGCCATCTCAGGGACTCCTCAGCTTAGGGGGAGAGTCCGCCTTCGTGAAACACTCCGGCGTCGTGCGAAGGACTGCCGTGGATTATTGCGGCGCTGCGATGTTTCAAGCTGATGCTTTCTGAAGCATGAAAGAAGTATCTGCAGCTTTTCCTTTTTATGTTTAAAGTACTTTGCTTCTTACTTGACTACTTTTTCTGACCTTTCAGAGTGCTCCCTTTATATTTCTCCTTGAGTCTCTTAACCATTTTGTAAAACAGTTTAGACACGTCCCTCGTGCACTGTGCTTTTTCGGCCCGCCGTTCCCAGCCCTCCCACTGGTCTTCTCCTCGCCTGGCCCTCCATGCAAAGCCTGGAAACGTCATTACGGTCCACCCCACCCGTCCATCTTCTTCGGTCTCTCGACATGCAACACACAGAGTCCAGCTGTGGGCCTGTAAAACACCCACTTCTCATCTGCAAGTGAACATGGATTTACGACCAAGGGATTCCGTGTTTAATCCATTTTCCCCCAAAATAAATCGTAATGGGAAACTTGGCCACATCCATTTAGCCTCTTGCACCTTTCACCTTGGGATTCACGGTCTTCATGTTGCCCTGCACTGAGCTTTGACTAACAGAGGGAGAGTCACAGCCAAACAGGTGCGGAGAGTAAAGGAGACACTGAGAATCCTTCCAGCCCAAGAGCTGAATCTTTACTTCCTTACAGCTGTGTGGCTTTGGACACATTACTTAACCTATCTGGTTCTCAGTTTCCCAATCTGTAAAATTTGGTTGTTGTTATCTACCTTGATGAATCACTGATTTAGAACTGCCACATAGGGGGTACTCCAGTCAAGAGAGCCATGACGATGATTTAGGCTTTTATTAAGAAAATCTTAATTGAACTCATTTGATAGTGATAGTGGAGGGTACTAGGAGAAAATAAAAAGGATCCCTTGGTTTCCCTCCTAATATGTGAATTACGGTCACCGTATTACCTTCAGGATGAATATCATCTTCAGCTCTGACCATTAGGAGGTTCGTTCATCCACTCAACAAGTATTTACTGGGAATCCACCGTGTTTTGGGGAACAACAGTGAGAAAAGAAGACACAATTCCACTCTCATGGAGCTTACAATCTAGTGATTTCATCTTTGCTATGTTCCTATAAGGCAGTGGTTTTTAATCTGGAAAATTTGCCCACAGCTGACACCAGGTGGTATCAGGTGAAATTCTGATTATCACAATCTGGGGGGTGGGTTCCACTGGTACCTTGTGGATTGAGGTCAGGGATGCTGCTAACCCTCCTACCGTGCCAAAGGCCAGCCCACCACGACAAAGAATTGTCTGGCTGTGGAGAAACCCTGCTAGCAGTGCAGGGATAACCATGTGAGATAATCTGTCATTAAGGCGAGGAATGAAAACAGTCAAGACGGAATTGTCACTGCCGTGGGCTCACTCAGACATTAAGCTGCAGTGATGAGATTAGAGTTTCCTGAACCTGCCACAGGAAAAAAAAGACTTCTGGGTGACTTGGCCAGGTGGTGTATGCAGCCCAGCCCGGAGACAGGAGGATGGACCAAATGCCCACTGGAAGGGCCCTCCAGCCCAACACCTTTCCGTCCCCTAGCCACTGCAGTGACCGGGCTCGGAGTGCTTGGGTGTGCAGCTGGCTGGCATCCTGGCTTTGCATTGCAGGCAGTGCTTTCGGACTCTGAAAGCTGCCCCCAGGGAAACCACTGAGTATGAAGAGCTGCAGAAGTAGCACTTCAGTAGAGATAGTTAGATAAATAATCCGGAATAAAATTGCATATTTTAAGTGCTTTATTAATACGGTTGGGTAGAGAGCATGCTAAATTCCTACATTGTACAAATGAAGGTTACAAGAGGAGGATTATGCAGCGAGCTAAGTGAGACAGGGCAGGGAGAGAGAAGAGCGAGGCAAAGGCACGTCCCTTCCTCTGTGTGAGCGTGTGTGTGTGTGAGTGAGACACACACAGTGAGAACAGAGAGAGATATGTAGACACAGAGCACATAGCATATTTTGCAGCAATTCACGGGGGACTGGAATGGCACCTTGTATAGGCCACAGGGTACACAGTGAAGTGATACAGTACTACTTCTCTAGGATTTTCAGACTCAGATGTCTCCAGAACCAGAGAGATGCTGTCAATGACAGATGCGGGCCAGGTAAGAACTCTGGGGAAACAGAGAAAGCAGGCACTGCCAGAGGGGGAGACCATATCTCAACTTCAGCATTTGTTACCTTAGAGGGATGGGGAGAAGCCAGAAATTCATACTTTTATACAAAATATTTTGTATTTTACACACATACACATACACACACATCCATGTGAGCCAAAAAACCAGACTATGTCTGCAAGTCATAAAGGCCATTTGTCTTGCAGCCTCGAGTTTGTAATCTGGGATTTGGATTTTATTTTAATGACATAATTTCCTCACTGATTTATCTGCAGAGAGAAATACACAGGAGTGCGAGTCTGAAGTGAGCTGGAACCCTAGCAGTTCCCCTGATCAGCGGTGACTGTAGACCCATCACTCGACACCGTGCTGCCATTTCTGGAGATTGAGTCTGGAAGACTTATTTTATGGAGTTGTGAAAATGAAATGAATTAACTGTGAGTTAACTTAGCACTGTTCCAACACCAGCAATGAGCCACCAGATGTTGGCTGCTCTCTCCCCAGGGAGGCATATCTGAGAGGAAGCGCTATGGCAGAGCGGGAACCACCAGAGATTCCCCCCCAGAAGGTACATCCTAGCAGGTGGGAGTCAATGCAAGTTGCCCCCAAACATATACACACACAGCCCACTTTTGCCACCTGACTCCCTTAATGAGACATGCAAGAATTTCCTCCCTCTTTAGGGGGAATAACACCCTTCTCTAGTCTTGTATAACTGTGTAACTCACAGTTCATGGGGTCCTCACTCATTAACCCCGAGGTCAACCCTGTCTGATGAGGATACCCCAGGCTCCCGACAAGAGTAATTCTCTCAAGGCTGGGTATGGGATGCTTGAAGATTACCCCTGGGATGCTGGCTCTCACGACTGTGAAAGAGGTTCTCTTTTTCTGTTGATTCTGACAAACTAATAGGATTTCAGTCCAGAATTGAGAGTGAACATCTTGCCACCACTTTGGGAGAATGTGCCATGGAATAAATATAGTGAATACCAAGAAAAGCAGAGTCTACAGATACAGTGAGGATAATCCTGAGGACATCATCATTTGGTCACCTTGATCGAGCTATGCCTGAAACCCATATCGGAAACATGAAATTCAGTTTTAAAAGTACAATACATTCCGCTTTTGGTTAAAGACAAGTCTATTTAATTTTTTGTCACTTGCAACCTAAATATTTCATGAGAACAAAGCATCCACCCCCACCCCAGCTGAGTTATCTTTTAGTGCAAGATCTTAATCTCATCATCTCATGTGGCCCACAGAAAGTGGTTACTGTGCAAACTTACAACTAGATTCATGTTCCTTATCCTGGAGTAGCTGGTGAAGATGAAGAGGATGATGATGATGATGATGACAATGGGGACGACAGCCAGCCCCTTCTGGAACCCCTGATGTCAGACAGTGTACTTTGTGTTTCACACACATCACTCTATTTAATTTCTGCAACAACTTCAGGAGAAGCGTGTCACGGACCTGTCTTGGCATAGTGCCTGCCATACAGCAGATGTCCAACAAAAGTGGATTCTGTCACCCACTTCACCACCACAACGAGAGCAGAGCTTCTCCGACCAAAGGGCATGAAATTACCTGGGAATCACAGTAAGGTGTAGATTCTGATTCGGCAGGTGTGCCTGCAACCTGAGAGTCTGAGTTTCTGACCATGTCCCGAGTGATGCTGATGGTGCTGGTCTTCAGACCACCCCTTGAACAATAAGCACCTTGGACACTCACAACCGGAATACCCACAAAATGAGAATCTCGACTGATTGGTTTTAGAATATTCATGACTTCCCCCAAATGTAGCTTATTTGATCCTTCTATTTCATTTAGGCCAAGTAAACATTTCCATCGGAGACACAACCTCTCCCTGGCCCACCTGCCACACACTCAACTGAAAACATAAAAATCTAAACATCTTGATGCCTAGACCTCCTCCCACATTAATTAAGCCAGAAGCACTGAGGGTAGGGCCCAGGTAGCAGTATTTTTATAGCTTGATAATTTGCAGCCAAGATTGAGAATCGTTGGCTGGAGATGCCCAGAGTAGGACTTTATCGGCCAAGGGCGATGGCAAATCCCAGTAATTTGCATTGCAGAATTCAAATGTCACTTGGACGGACAATGACTTTAGGTAGAATTAATATATTGACATCAAAACTGCTAAACTTTATTACTAATATTTAGAGAAACACATCCCATAATTTTTGCCTGTGCTAAGACTAAAAGAAATCATTTTGTAGTTGGGATATTAGTGTTTCCACCTCTTACCATTACATTATTTTATTAAGTGAGTTCCTCAAATGAAACTTTTCTTATTTTAGGAAAGGGAAGAGTCTAGGTAGAAAATGTTATTTGAAAATCTAGATCATGCAAAACCTAGAACAATGAGCCTAAGAAATCACCTATTCACCCCAATGGTCTTGCATAAAAAGTGTGCATTTATATATTTTACTGTGTGCTCATAATTTACATTAGAGGGCATGCGGCATCTGCAAAGTAATTAGCCGTGCCTATCCTGATATACGTCCACTTTCAACTCAGTACATTTAAACTGTAAGGTGTGCTAACCAACCGGCCATAGAGATATATGGTTTTTAATAAAGAAAGTGCTATTTCTGGGGGGAAAAAAAAGATGCTCTTTTGGTTTAGGAAGTGTCCCCATTTCTATGACACAACAAAAAAATTGTCAGGGATTCATTCACCGTCTCTGTTCACCTTGCTCATTTCCTTGTACCTACCGCATTTTTGTATCTCTACAATGTCCAACACTGTCTGCACATGGTGGGGGGTTTGATTCTGCGTTTCTTTAGCTCTGAGACTCTGAGACATAAGACACCAAAACGAACAGCACAGTCCGTAAGAACATTAGGAGGGAGTTAAGCTGACCTGGATGGAAGTTTGTTCTCCTGCACAGTTCCTGGCTGCACTGAATGCACCGGTGATGTTGGAGAGCTGATCAGTAACTCCTACAGGTGAAACCCTTAAGCAAAATATCATACAATATTATATCGCATCACATCTTTAGCATTACCGATGCTTACTTATCATGAGTGAATGAAATACATACTTCGATTTGCTTTCTTTGCACAGCTATCCATGAAGCCTGCCAAAGAGACCCATCGAACCCTGAAGCCCCTTCTACTCCCAACTGTCAAAATCTGGGCTCAGAAAAAAACCCTTTCGCATGCTCTGAGGAAAAGGAGGTACACGGAGTTCACCTGGACCTGTGCAGACTCCCCTAGCGATCTTGGTGCTGATCTTAAACTTGAGTTCTCAGGCTGCCTCTGCCATGGATGATAACGTTGCTTGTCCTGGCTAGTCAACCCTGTGCTTCAGCCTCAAGCCCTTGGAGACGCAGGTGACCTGGCTCCACTCACCTCAGTAGCTTGTCCCCCAGGCTGCTGCTGACACCTCAACAGGGATCCCTTCTGCAGCCAGGCTTAATTATCTAAGAGGGGGGTGGATGGAGGAGAAGCCACACTGGCATGGCCATACAAAAGACACGCTTATGCTGTGTAACATGGGACCCTCCAGAAAGAAATTCACCATAAACGAGAAGACTGTTCGGGCAAAACTTAGTGAGTGAGGATCCTGAGCAAACATCCTCTCTAGGAAACCAGGGAACGAGGCCCATGCAGGCAGCTCTGCAATAGCTCATGACGCCTGCCCCGGAGGGCTCCCGGTGGTTGCGAAACGGTGCTGGTTCCTTTTCATCACTTTCATGACAATTGCCGTCGCGCGCATCTGTGTGTCAGGCGTTGGGCTAGACCCGCTGCACTATCTCATGCAATCTGCACAACAACTTTATGAGGAACAAAGACTTAACGGTATAACAAATGTGTAAAATGCACGCCGTGCTGTTCACGGGTGGCACAGGGAAGATTCGAACCCAGACAGGAGAACAGCAGCCGGTACCCAGAGCGCACCCCCTCTGCTTGACACAGTCCCGCCTCCCTGGGGTCCCGCCACCAAGAGAGCTTTAGCACACCTCCATTTGTCACTCCCTTGCATTGCCAGCTTTTCAAGGGGCACAATATACTGTGGCAGAGCTCTGGGCTGCCACATGCCCCGACAGTTCAGTAAGAAAGAGAAAACTCTCACTGCCAAGGAACGTATTAATAATTGGAACCGACACAGAAACTACCTACACGGCCAACACGAGACTCTGCGTGCTAGGCCTGGGTGTCTGTCACATGCAGTAGAACAGCCTTAATTTCTGAGGCCCACTGCGTGCATGTGACATACACAAAAGCAAAGAGGAACGCGAGGCCCTTCGTCACCCAGCTGCCCTCTGGTGCGGTCCTGCCTGTGGCGCCCTCTTACCTCCCGCCGGGGCTTTGGAAACAAGGGCTCTTTTCTTAGCTGAAATATTCTCCGCCGCCTTTCAGAACATCAGCGGGAAGGAGTGACACACGGTATTAAGAACTTGGCTTCGTGTCTTCACGAGGAAACCGCAAATGACTGACAGGCTGGCTAATCATGGTAAAAATAAAATGCTGCCTCTCTCCTTCGCGGAAGAAAAATCAAGACTTAGAAACCTCTTCCCCATGTCACTGTTTTCTACCCATTTTGTAGTTGGACATGCTGAGATGTCAGTTCTTGGGGTCTGTGAAGATGAATCGGGGAGTCCTCCCAGGACAGAAATCAATGCTTCTGTCCTCGGCGTCTCTGCCTTCTCAGATCTCACTTCTGAAAGACAAGATCTTTCCGGTGGAACAGCAAACACGGTAACCACACTGAGAGTCCAAAGTACTTTGTGAAAGTGTGTATGGAGGGCAGAGGTTCATGCACAAAGGAGAGAGTTAGAAGTTTCCCATCTTATAATTTGGCCACGTTGCCTTCTGAGATGCGCCTCGTGGCTGTGAAGCCCTTATTCTGAGTATTTATAAACTATTGTTCCAGCCCCTACAATGTACAAAGCAGATACTTTAATTCACAGTCTGTGAGAGGCAACGGTTGCTTTTTTAGAGACATTTATATATAAGCCAAAATACAAAATACAGCAAATCAAATCAAAACTCAGTGCCATCAATTCTGGCCTCGGCGTAAGGAAGAGATGGAAGGCACACCTGATAGTCACACAGCACACCTGAAAAGGTGAGGTCTTCATTGGTGAAGCTGGAAAACAATGAATTGTTTTCTTACCTGGACAGGTGCCCTTTCTCACCAGCCTTTGAAACACAACTACACATAAAGTTCCCAGCACCCGTTCAATACAACAGTCCTGGAAGCGTGCCAGGTCACAGCAGACGGGATGTGGAATGGGATGTTAAATGTGCTCGGATATGGAGGGATCATGGGGATACCAAATGCCCATTAAAAGTGTTGATTTTAGGGCCACCCGGACATAATGGATTAAGCCAGCATCCAAGATGATTCTGAGGCAGGTCCAGGGACCACGATCTGAAACATCCTGCCACCCATCATTTCCAAAGTGGATCATTTAGAAGAATAGGTAATTCGTCCTCAATCAGTAAGAAGATAACAAAATGGAGAGTGGTACAGCTTTAAGAGTCACATCCGACATTAGGGTCACGTCCAAAGCAGTGCACAGGGCAGAAGTCACGCAATGGTCACATGTCAGAAAGCTGTTTAAGAAGTTACCATGTTGGCGCCAACACACTATGCTTTAAAATTGCAGAGGCATGTTTTTCCCTCCAGCATTGTAATGCAATTGTCTTTCTTCAAGCAACAACAGAGTAAGTAGTCGGCCTATACTTGGGGCCATGTTGCATGAATCACACACAGCGTGATGGAATGCAGAGCCGGGAGAGACGGGCAGGACCAGAGGCCATGGGCAGGCGCCCTATGGAACAACCCTTCTCCCACTGACTCAGACCATGTGCTCCACAAACACCGTGGATTCCCCTCCTGCGCTTCTCTCGTGACGGTTGTCAGGATGGGGAGAAGGGAGTGTGGAGGGACAATTGTTGAGCATGCTGGGTTGTGCTTGGCCTGATTTGCATAACTGGATTCTCTGAGGTCAAACATATGCATAATGCAAGTCTACTGCAGGCGTGCTAATTTTAAAATGAAGCCTTAATTGGACCAGATACACCACATTAATAAAAACCAATTGAACTCCGATTACTCAACATTCTTAAAATAGCTCCTGAACCCTATTGATTGTCTATGTCTTTCTTTTCTTTTTTTTTTTTTTTTTGATCTAATGGATTTTTCTTTAGTCAGAAAACTTCTCTGTACAAATGCACTTGTTCTTTAGGAAATTATGAGAAACGCGTTGGTGGAAGGTCACATTTTAAATCTTATGAACGTAGAAAAAAATAATGAAACTATCCGTCTGGTTTTCTAACAGGAATGGAATGGTGTCAATACCGCTCTTAAAGATCCCCTTCCTCCTGTGTCCAGGGCGGGCTTGGAGCAGGAATCTCTGCCTGAGGAGCCAGTTTTGCTTTGAGTTGGACAAAAACAGTCCCATCAAGTGTGAAAGATTCACCACCCTTGTTCTTTCTGGAACAGCTCAGCCTCACGTTTTCTGGGCACCACGGAATGCCTAGTCTATCACATCTGTTTCCAACTGCACATTACACCCCTTAACATACGTAATGGTAACTTTCAGGGAAAAACACGATTTATAAATGAGCAGGGTTGTGGCAGCCGATGGTCCTCTCCCCAACCCCCCCAAACTTTTAACTACGCTCATCAATTACTCTTAACGGTGCAAAGAGTTGGCAGTGTTTACCCACCATCCTTTCTGAGTTATTCAGCTCGATCTTGCGGCTCATTAAAAGCATCTCTATTTATTTGCTGTGTGTTACAGTCCTTAACTTTGGCACAACACGCCAAAAGAAAGCCCATTTTACTTTTCCCTGTGGTGTTAATTGGTTGAGCATGCTGCCTGCCTCTTCATTAATTATGTCAATGTGTATGAAACTTCCACTTTCATGGGGGTGAATTAACAAGGCTTCTCCGAGCAGGGCTGACAAAAAGCCAGCCCGACCGCCTGCGACGGTGGTACAATGAAGACCGCTGGTGGCCAACGCCATGTTCACTTGCAAAGGCTGGCTGTGTCTGGCCGCGAGCCCTCCTCACCTCTCCTTCTCTCGTGACCACCAGCACGTAACAGGCTGTTTTGTGAAACCGGCAGTATCAGCTCTGCGAGGGACGGCCCATGTGCTGCCCAAACCCCAGAGAGGAGGCTGTGCTGAACATACTAACGGCATGTGGGAGGAAGAGAGGAGCGCGGCCAGGCTCAAGCCCACCGAAACGTAGCAAGGACTTCTGATATTTTTAGACAGGTTCCTGATTGCATTACTGCAGGGCAAGAGAAAAAAATAAAAGGCAATCCCTACTGAAAACTACTTTTTAGAAAAATCACTCTACAATGACTTGCCAAAGCCTCACAGCTGTTTGGAAGTAAAAAGGAAAACACAAGTGTGTGTGCACACACATAAACACACATACACATGGCATAACCCTAAAAGCCTTAAGACAAATCACATCTTCTGGTTAACAAAATCTCTTAATTTTTTTTCCTACTTCTCTGCTCCGCTGCTGTGAAGGCTGGTAAAAGAGTGACACCTAGTTACTGTTTTACTGTTTTATCTCTCAACGATGCATCGTCTCCTACGAGCTCCAACTAGGACCAAACACAGATTTCAATCTCGCTCGCTCTCTTTCGCTGTGTCTGTCTTTCATCTCCTTTCCACCTCTGTCTGTGTCTCATATGACACACATCTTGAAGGAGGTGAGAAAAGAAAACAATATACTGCTGATGGCTCAGAGTGTTAGAGCAATTTCTAAATTACCACCACCATCTACCTCTTCGAGAGGCAGAGGAGAGTGATTTGCAGAGGAGTTAGTCAGCGTCATGAAGAAAAAGAAAACATAAGGTTTAAGTTCACTTCCCAACTCCCCAGGCAAAGAATCACAGGGCTGGAAAGGGTCAGCAAGATGGAATGGTTCAGCCTGACCACGGAAGAGGCTCCACTCGAGAACACACACGTGCACATGCACACATACATGTGCACACAGAACCGCACACACCGTCAGTAATGACAACGCTGCAGCTTCTCCTTGGATGAACTCCCGAGGATCTTGAAACCCTCACTAGGAGGAAGTTCTTTCTGATGTCTCATTGCAGTCTTTCCTGCTGTGAATAAAGGTTTTTCTCAGAAGAAAGTGAAGAGTGACTATCCCCACACAATCCTTCCTGTGGTTAAAAGCATAGCTACATTGGCATTGTTCCCTTTTAAGCCAAATATGTGATTATAGTCTCAGAACCAGCATCTTGTAGCCCTTTTTTATGCCTTTTTTTTTTTTTTGAGGGACTAGATGGAGGGTGGTGGATGTGGGCTTGGAAGTTAGGAGGTCAGTGGACAACAGTCTCCTGAACACCAGGAGCGCAGGTTCCAAATATCCAGTGACTGGTTTCAGTCAGAAATCAACGCTGAGCTTTTCCTTACAGACGTGCACATGGCACATTCCTGAGTTCTCCGAGACTTCGTGTCCTCAAGCATACAATGGGAAAATAACGACTGCATCCAGGATTACTGAAAAGAACGAAGAAATGACTAGGACATAATGGAAATTAAACACATATTTATGAAAAAAATAACATCTACCAACAACCACTACCTAAGGATTTTGTCCCAACGAGGAGAGGGATCGTTTGGCAGTAGCTCAGGTTGACGCGGTGCTGCTTACACGCTGGTGCCATGCTAAACTGTTCACTCATAGCATCCCATTTACTGTTTGCCACGACCCACGAGGTAGCTGCTGTTATTAATCCCATGTTACAGAAGAGAAAACTGAGGCTTGGAAAAGTCAGGACTGGCTGAATTCCTACCGACAGCTAAGGGAGGGACCTGGACCTATTGATGCTTTAACCAGTATGCAAACGGTGGCTTGATTCACAGTAGCCAATGAGTGGAAACAACCCAAACGCCCACCGACTAGTGAACAGGGACATAAAACATGGTATATCCATATGACAAAATGTCCTCTGGCAACACACACCATGACAGGGGCCAGCCTTGGAAACAGTATGCTGAGTGAAAGAAGCCAGACACAAAAGAACAGATACTGTATGGTGGCACTTACATGCAATATTCAGAATAGGCAAATTCATAGAGAAAGAGAGTAGATTAGTGGTCGCCCTGGGTTGGCGCAGTGGGGGAACAACGGCTAAGCTGCCCAAGGATCATGTTGCGGTGATGAAAACTTAGATTGCGGTGACAGCCGCACAACTCTGCAAACACACTTTGAAAACACCGAATCGCTCAGTTAAATGGGTTTTGCAATATTTAAGTGGTATCTCAATAAAGCTGTTTAAAAAACAAACAGAGCTCTTCTCACTGCAAGACAAGCTGCCCAGACCACCCCATTTTTAATCTCGTGTAACGTGAGGAACATGTGTCTACTTCGTTTTGCAGAGGTGAGATGGACAGAGAGGAGGGGAAAGTGAAGGGAGATCAGGCTGGGAGTGGAAAGACAGACCTTGCAGCAGGCTGGCTGCGTGAAGGGCCCTGGGGTTTTATTCCCAGGGCGAGAGAAGTGGCGGGAGAGTTTCAGTAGCGCAGAGACAGGATCGGATTTGTATTAAAAGCTGTTACTGTGGCTGCAGAGGATGAAGCGGAGACGGGGCATCTCGGGGCTGACCAGGCAGAAGACACAGCAGCTTCCTGGCTGAGAGACGATGAGGGTTGGACCCAAGGGGCGTGGAGACGCAGGGAGTGGCCGGGTCTGAGAGGCATGGCGGGACCCGGTGATGCTTGGGCAGAAGGCAGGCGTGGGCTGCACAAGAGGGAGGGATTAAGGACGACACAGAAGCGTTCAGCTTGAACAATCGGGTCATGCCATTTGCTAAAACAGGGATCTGCAGGGAAACATATTTGCCGGGTAAGATCATTGTGTCATTGTAAAGATCCTCCTCCTCCTCCCACGTGCATGAGAAATTAAAGCTAGAAGTCCTTTGGGAAAGAACAACTAGCAGAAAATAGTAGGACAGACATATCCTTGATTAAATGAAGGGTCTACATTGGCCTCATTAGAAATGTAACGCTTTCTTGCTTAAGATACATAGTCAGGGACCAAGAAAATAAGAGGCAGGGAAAAGCAGCATAAAAAGAAATTCTCCATAGCAAGCCCAGAAGCTTCCAGAAAGGATCAATTTCTAGGCAAGGGGAGGACGTTCAAATTCCTTCCTACCTGCTCCATGAGGACAGTGGAGAGTAATCATGAGCTCTACAGCGCAAACTTGGAATATTTTACTTTCTTAACAACATATGACTTCAGATTTTCTGCATGCCCTCTGGCTGGCAAAGCCCTCCAGCTGTCTTTGAGTCTCTTTCCCTATTTCTGGGCAGAATTTTTTCAACCTACATCCATCAGGGAAGTCTATTAAGAAGAACTGGATTTGGCATTAAACAGATTTGAGTTGGTTTATGGCTCCATCCTTCATTCACGCTGACATATCAGGCTTGTTCCCTGGCACTCTGGAACCTCAGCCCCGTGGTGTGTACAATGGGACATACCTAAGGTGATTAAATGAGATAGCTCATCTAAAGAGTCCGCTTTAGTTCCTGGCACAGGGTGGGAATGATTCCTGGCATCCCCCAAGGTAATGATTCCCCACCGTTTTGGGTTTGCTTTTTGACATTAGGGGATTTTTTTTTTTTTGAAACTTAAGAAAAGCCATGTCCCACACTTACAAGAAACGCACATGCATGAAAACTTTGAACAGACCTGTTGAAGTCTGGTCCATGGAGCACATTTTGAGAATCTTTAACCTCAGGTAGTGACTCTCAACTCTGGCTGCCCATTCCTTGGGGAACTTTAAAAAAAAATACTGATAATCAAGTCCCACCTTTCTAAAATTATCTTTAGTTGGTTTGGGGTTGGATCCATGTAAACTTATTTTTTAAAGCTACGCAGGTTGGAGATTCTATTGTGTAGCCAGAATGGAGCATCATTGATAAAAGGGGAGAAAGCCGATGCCTCATTTCCTGTGCCCAAGATACAGTTCCCTGTGTCCTGCATTTCCCCTGATTCTGGCGGTGTCTTCAGATGGTCAGGAGCTCAGGCTCTGAGGGCCGGATGACCCTCATCTTCCACTCTCAACTCCTGTTACAAGTAAAACCTTGGCAAGCTATTCCCTCTTGGGCTCTCATTTATTCCTGCCCATCTATCAAAGCGGGGTGGGCACAATCGTGTTTGTCCTACAAGACTGCAAAGAGGATCGAATGAAGTGTCCCATGTAATGATCTCGAAGCATGAGAGGTATCGCAGGAAGTGGGTAACATCACGTCATACACCTCAGATATAGACAATTATCATTAACGCCAGCACCACCATCATCATTTCAGCATCTTAGGCCTTTATCCTCAATAACTAAACTCCTTGAATATAGAGGCTATTTTTCTCTTTGTTTTCTTTTAAAGCACCTGGTGAGAACACCCTCATGCCAGAGATCTCAGCCTTTCATGAGCATGAGGCTATTCTGCTTAGAAAAATGTCAGTGCCTGAGCACCCCCATAATTCCGGTCCAGTGGGACCAGGCTGTAGCCCGATAGTACACATTATCCTACTCTAGGGTGTGCCAGATGTTGGAATTCCCTACACCTTAAAGCAGCTGCTGCATAGATACAAGTATGCCCATGCATTTAAAACAGTGGGAAAGGGGGGTTGATCATAAAATAGGCATTCCTCAGTCATTGCACACCGGGGTCACTGAGGCCACAGCCCAGCAAATGCTTTCCCTGAGGGCAAAGAACCGCCCAAAGTTGGCAAAGCAGAAGCAAAGAGGTTATATACAAAGGATGCCATTGAGATGGCAAAATTCAGCACCCCGTGCTTCTCTCATTCCCTGGTTTCTATCTCTTGACCCTAAAAGACGCACGTCACTCAAACAGTCTGCCCCAAGCAGCCCTCTGGACCCAACACCCATCCAGGTTAATCTGTCTTCTTTCTTTTGGTGCATCTTTCTCTTCTGACTGTGGATCATCAGCTAATCATTGTCCCAGTGACTTGCCTGGAACCCTCCTGGCCCTGCTTTTCCAGAAACAGTGAGTCAGCCAGGCAAGGAGGGCTAATTGGGCTGGCTTGATGGGGGTGAGCAGGGGTGGGGAGAAGAGAGGAGAGGTGAGAAGAAAAGGCAATTTACGGTGCCTGTGGGTAGCTGGCTTCCCCCTACTGGCAAATTTCTAATTTTATTTTGCTTGCATTTATATTAGGAAATGCGGCAACCACCCCGTGCTAAGGGCGGGGGATGAACCGGAGAAAGATGCGAAGGCTCATAATGGCCTAGAGACAAGAGGACATGTATCCCCCAACCCTGCGTCTTCCCAGCTCAGGCTACTGCTCACCTGACCTGGGAGCTGAAAAGGAAAGGTACCTGCACCCCCCCAGCATGGGAATCAGCACAACTTAAGTTCTTGTCCATTTTCTCTTGGAAATGAAAGAAGTCACCGGTGTTCACCTGGTGTGGCTCTAGATTCCAACGACACTCTCTTGCTCCCTCATTTGAGATTCAAGGGCTGCTTTATACATGGAAGATGCTCCATGGAGCTCTTAATATGTTCTGTATTTATTAGTGACAGAACCCTAGAGCCCAGAATTTCTGTCCCTATGACAGCAACCAGCCCATTGGTTAAAAGCTTAGACTTGGAGATCATACAGACATACTTTTTAAAAAATTGTCTATATCTGAGGTGTATGACATGATGTTTTGTATACTTATCTTGGTACACACACACACAGTGAGGTGATTCCTGTCGTCAAGCCGTTTAACATGCCCATCATCTCATGTAGTCACCTTTCCTTTGTTCTACCTTATCTTTTCCTTATTTTATAAGAGATAAAATCTACTGTCTTGGCAAATTACCAGGTTACAACACAGTATTATTAATTATAGTCCTCATGTTGGACACATGAGATTTCTAGACGTTCACACACAGACCAACTTTCTGACCCCATGTGACCCTGTGGATGTCACTCAACCTCCCAGAACCTCCTTATATGTGCTATGAGAACGATAATTGGGATGAAAATGTTGTAAGTTAGAAAAGACATGTAAGAAGCGGATACCTACTGAGAGCAAAATGAAGAGTAGCAGGTGTCGTCACCAATATTAGCACCATGATCGTGGTCAGTCTTGTGTCTACCTCATTAGGCGACACCCAGTTACTCCCTCAAATTCTAATTTAGGTATTGCTGCGAAGGTCTTTTGTAGATGTGACTGATATTCACAATTGGCTGTCGGTAAGTCACGGAGATTACCCTGGGGAAACCCGGTGGGCCTGATCCAACCAGAGAAAGGCCGCAGGAGCAGAACTGAGGCTTCCCTGTGGAGGAAGACTGAGGCCTGGAGCGTCGGCACCTGCCCGAGAGCTGCCGGCAGACTGTTTCTGGCGGCCGGGCTGATGTATTCGAGACTGGCTTAGGCAGCCTCATAACCACATAAACAATTCCTTGCAATAAATCTCTCAATCTATAAAAATATCCTACTGCTTCTGTTTCTTGGTGACACCTTGACTGATACCATCATCATCAATATTATTATTAAATGCGTATGTTTCCGTGGCAAGTATACAAGCAACACGTACATGGCAAAGACTCACTTCATGGGACTGGCTTGCCCTTGGGAACCCGCTCAGAGCTGTGCCAGCCCTGGTTTTAACTGGAAAATGATCCTTCTCAAAGGCAAAGTGAGACAGTAAGGGTGAGCTGGCCAACAGGGTTGAAAGATCAGGTTTTCACTTTGCCTGTCTTCCCCCAACTCCTCCTGCGCCATGAAACCCCGTACGCTTTTGGTCCGGCACGTCCACCACCCTGAGGATGTGTCTGCCACTTCAGCCTCTCTGGAGAGAGGTGAGTACGAATGGGTGATGCCTGAAGTCCCAGTTTGATGGAACAGGTGCCATATGCGGAGTTCAGTGTGTGATGGGCAAGATAAAGTCCACTTGCAAGAGGTCCCCAAATAAAGATAGCTGATGAGCTTTCCTAAGACTGAGACTGCGACGGTCTTATCCTTGGAGTCGAACTCCCACCATAACAGTTTGTCTTCTCTCTGGCTCCATCCCCTGAATAAAGGTAAGATGTTCTCTGGCAAAAGAGAGTGGCCAGCTGCCCTCCGTCCCCGCAGATTCTAGCATGAAGCCACCTGAGCTGGGTCCAACAGGAAAATTAACCCTGGGTGGGCTGGAAGCAGCTGTTATATAGAGAACCCCAGTTAGCTACTCAATTGTTGGGTTCGATTAAATAGAAGATACAACTTTTCTCTATCCATCCCTTAGGTTGCAGAGGCAATTCTTAGCACTGAGCACTGTTTTGCTGTCATATTTTATAATGGAGGGTTTGTACCTTCTGGAAGTATCACAAATATATCAGAACCAGAAGGGCTGCATTTCCATGTCACTGCTTTTTGTAGCGTGCTCAGTAATTAATCCAATTATTTCATCATTTCAGCCACAGTCATTGGATCATCTATTAGGCAGCGGGTACTGTGTTAGGGGCAAGTCTGGGGTGCCCGTGATTTGGTTTTAGGAAAGTTTATATTTTGGCTACTTTGTGCTGTTGTGCTCCTCTCTCTGCCATTCATGTGACCCTAAAGGAGAGAAGAGTAAAGATTCTTGGAAGGGACAACAGAGACATAATGAGCAGCGTGTTCCGTCTGGTCAGAAACATGCATGGCTGGTTAACCTGAAGCCAGCAGAATGCAGAGACAGAGCGTGACCGGAGGAACTGCCATAAAGCCTGGCAGATGATGCCACACACATGAAACTGGGCAGCTATGTAAGAGACAAAGGCAATGAAGATGCTATAAAAGAAAACACAACGTACACCTCTTGCCGATCAGGTAAGAAATGCCATCAAGATGGATGGGGTGATTCAAAGACTCAGTTACCAGCTCTCCAAAAGCACCGACACATCTGCAGAGTATTTCCATAGAGCCCTTGAAGTCGCCAGGATGAATCGGCTGCAAAGGCCACGACGCCCTGTGCACTGCAAGTGGGACCCACGTACACGGAGAAACAGACCAAGGCAGCAGGAAGAAATAAACTGCATCCAGTTAAGATGATTTCTCCAGCCTCCCCATTTTTTCCCTGATAGGAAAAGCATTGTTTGATTGTTTGTAAACCCCAGCCTAAAATGCCCCCTCTCAAATGCTCTCATTGCGTATTTCTTCTTGGCCAGGAACTGGGAATTGGGTTATGGGAAATCTCACAGTAAATGTCGTGGGCATGTGTTTGTCACTTCGTAAATCCTCACTCTGTGCTTGACAGGACTCCAAAACCACCTTTTAAAGCTAATCTAGCTGAGGGATAAGACAGCATTCTTGGCACTTCAACTTGAGTACAATATGACTGGCAATAAAATCAGCCTTAACCCATATGATTGGCAGAGCGTTACGGTGTTGCAGGCAACTCACTTTTGAGAGCTTGCAAGTGTCTTTCTCAAAAAAAAAAAAAAAAAAAAAAAAACACCTTAAATTAAACATCCTAATTGCTAAAAATGCATCATGCGGCGTATTTACAAGGGGACCGTTAGACGTACTTGGCAACGCAAAGTCAAACAAATTACATGGCACAGAACTTCAAAACTCCTGCCTACTCCCTTTCCTTAAATTAGTGAGATCCTTGTCATGCAAACACTACATGCCAAGACGTTACTCTCTAGTAAATCTACTAGGTCTCCTTAGAAAGATAATCAGTCTATTTCCACTCACTTACTCTGACAATAAGTAGTACTCTGTGTAGGAAATTATTTTTCTAAATTAGCCCAGAAGTCAAGCACTTACCTAAATCTGCTGAACATTTTATTGAGTTCCCAGCATTGGTTTAGCTAAAGCTACACATTCTACTCTCGTCTGAGTGATCAAGCCACACCTGTGTTCAAAAAAACAGCCTCTGCAATAGACTCATCATGTTGCTGAACAAATCTGACGAGAAAGTCAGTTAGTGTTCCTGCCTTCCTGCACAGACACCGCGGAGTGGACACTCACGACTGCCTTGCTCTGGGTGTGTAAGCGGAACGCAATTTGCTCCTATGCAATCACTGCAGCAGTCTCCTCCGTGGTGGGGTGTCAGTTCACCTCGCAAAGGTAATCACTATGGCCCCTGCATTTGCCTTTGTCCTTTTAAAGGCTCGTCAGAGGGGGGTTCTTTTTCTTCCGTGTCTTTCTGCCTATCACCAAAAACCGTAGGTTGAAGATCGGGTTTATGTCACTGCTAGGAATGACCAGAAAAGCATGAAAATCCAGTTTTCAACATTCATCCTGTGCTGCAAACACAGAGCAGACATAGAAACAGAGTGAGCAGAAACAAGCCATCGAATGTTTCACATTTCTTTCTGCACCTCTTCATTCATTTGGCGTTTTCCAAAATATTCACCTGGCCAAGCCTCATCTCCTTCACTATTTTCTCTGTCTCTCGGTCTTGATCTTAGTATCGGTGAAGGAAGGTGAGTGGGAGAAAAGCAGATAAAAGAGGAATTAAATAATCCAGAAGCAATTTCTACCTCTACGTCGTGGGGCAGTGGTATAGGGAAGGAAGAGGGAAGGGAACGTGATGGGAGGGGAGGGGAGGGAAAAGAATAGGGGAGAGAGAGAGGAGGGAAGATAAGAAGAGATGAGGGAAGGCTAGCAGTCAAAATGTAAGAGAAAAAAATTGCCAGTGAACAATCCCTGACATCTCAGGAAACGCAGGAACTTTTCGGTCCAGGGATGTCGACATTGATTACAGCGTCTGCGGTACTGTGATCCCTCCATCACCTCTGCCCTCACGTTAAAATGGGCCGCACACAATGGCCCTGGGTCAGGCCGCGTGTTTGGGGTGGGCCTGAGAAAGAGGCCAAAGCTTAGTGGTGGGAGGAGATGGCTCACTGAGAATGGAGGTTCGGGTGAATGGTAACTCCGAGAAGTAATTAGTCCCTCCAGGTGTACGCAGATACCTTGGCGGGGCATTGGACTTCCCACCATCTGTGGATTAGGCAGTTGTAGCCACTTTGAACATGGAATAAGCCAGAGAAGTGAGGGGCACCCTGGCTGCAGATCTAAATGTTAGTTAAAGATCGCTGCAGTCTTAAAATATAACCTGAGTGATGTTTGAGAACACAGCACAGCTTGTGCAGCCCTATGTAAAGCAGATGCAAATCATATGTAAATGTGCACCTGTCCTTCTTGACTGGTTCTGACTTGGGCCGCTTCTGAGGGTTAGCTCTCTGGACACAGCAGGATTTCTGATTAAATCGGTAGAATGTGAGCTGCTTTCCCGCCATGAAGGCAGGGGACTGCCTGTGCTGGGCGGGTGATGAGGAGCTTTCCAGAAGGAGTCGCTAACTAAACTGACAGTGAGGTTTGCAGGCTGAAAACTCACTGTAATCCCGGGAACAACCGACATTCATTTTTTTTTCCAAGTCTTTTAAGGTGGTAAAGTACACATAACATGAAATTTACTATCTTAACTATTTTTAAGCGTGTCATTCGGTGGCATTAACTACGTCAATACCGTTATGCTACCCTCACCACTTTATCTCCCGAACGCTGTTTATCTTGTGCAACTGAAACTCTGTGTCCACTGAGCAGTAACTCCCTTTTTCCCCCGACATCCACCGCGTTCCTGGTCTCTGTGATTTTGACCACTCTACGAACTTCATATAAGTGGAATCACACAGTATTGGTCTTTTTTGACCGGCTTATTTTGATTAGCACAATATCCTCAAGGTGTCTCCATGCTGCAGCAAGGGTTAGAATTTCCTTTCCTCTTAAGGTTGAATAATACTCCATTTCATGCGTGTATCTTGCTTATCATTCATCATCGATAGACTTGGGTCACGTCCACATTTTAGCCATTGGGAATAATGCTGCTATGAACATGAGTGTACACATATTTCCTTGAGACTGCTTTCAACTCTTTTGAACATACATATACCCGGAAGTGGAATTGCTGGATCATATGGTAATTCTATTTTTAATTATTTGAGGAAATTCCATGCTGTTTTCCATAGCGGCTGTACCATTTTACATTCCTACCAACAGTGCATAAGGGTTCCAATTTTTCCACGTTCTTGCCAACATTTGTTTTCTTTTTTTAATGCAGCCATTCTAATGTTTGTGAGGTGGTATCTTGCTGTAATTTTGATTTGCATTTCCTTAATGATTAGTGATGTTGAGCATCTTTCTCTGTGCTTATTGGCCATTGGTCTACCTTCTTTGAAAAAAATGTCCATTCAAGTCCTTTCACCATTTTTCAACAAGTTATTTGATTTTTTCTTGTTGTCGAGTAAACCATATTGACTTCTGCATACAGCTGAGTGGCTCTAGCAGGAAGACTCTGTGAGAGATTCTTCCAGAGGCAATGTCGATGCTACGTTTATGCTCATTCTCTTAACACAGGCTGTTTAGGTTGTAACTGGCTTCCCTGACTTCTGCAAGTTCCGTTGGTGCTATCTCCAAAATAAATCCATTGCACGTCTTCACTACCACTTGAATCCTACCCTACAATTGACTCTCACCTGGGAGTCTGTGGTTGCCACCTCAATGATCTTCCTGATTCCAAGTCTGTCATTCCATTCTCTGCCTGGTAGGCTGGGCGAGCTTTGGAAATAAAAATCAAATCATGGCATTTTCCTGCCTGTATCAAACCAAGGCCCTCTTGCCCCACCCGGAACAGAATCCCCGTTTCTTCCCATGGCATGCCTGGTCTTTCCTGTCTTCTTGTCACGTTTGGTGACATTTTTCCTCTCCCATCCCTCCTCCAAGCCTCTCTCTCACATCTCCCTGTTTCATTGTTTGCCGAGAGGTTTCACTTTCTGAAGTTAATTTGTATTTGTATTTCCCACCTTGGTCTCATAAAATCAGGGTTGGTTGCTATTTTAAGACTCCCAAAATAACTGTGGCTTAAACTAAATATAAGTTTATTTTTCTTTCCCATAAAAGAAATTTAGGGCCTGGCAGTCCATCCTGGACCTTGTTGCCTTGTTCATTTTTCTGTTCTACCATCTTTAGGACATGGAGTCCATCTGCAAAGTTGCTTCAAAGTTGTGCAGTTTTATACAACAGGAGAGAGAAGAGGAGGAAGAGCACATGGTTGTTTGCATAGCAAGTGAGTCAGCCTGTATTAAAGGGTTTTCCCAGAAAGCACATCCGATAATTTTCACCGCCGTCTTGTTGGTGATTCTCTCTGCTAGGAAAGCTTGGAAGCATGGTATTATTATCCTTTAATGTGGGCATACTGGCTGTGACTAAGGGACCTATTTCTAAGAGGTCTATTACTAAAAAGGGAAGGGTAAAGGGCTACAGGGTAGGCAGCTGGCAGTTTCTGCCACAACTCCTTCTTGAATGCTTTTCTTCGAGCAGAAAATATGAGCTCCATGCAAGCAGTGATGTTGTCTGTGTGGTGTACTGCAATATCCCAGTGCCTGCTGCAGCGTGTGACAGGCACGCCATAAATCCAGCTGCAATAAATATTTGCTGAATAAGGATGCAGCACAGGGGTGGCTCCCAGTTTCCAGGATGCTGTTTAAGGATGCACACGGATGCTTCCTGCCACATTCAGGTTCTTCCAGAAGAGAGTCCTACATAGTGTCGCCATTAGCTCATTCCCTTCCCACTCCACTCCCTGGGAACCTATCAACTTGAACTCTGAGAATCATAGCATCATTCTTATTATCTACGCAGAGAATCAAGCTCCTTTTCTGAAAGTCGCCGCTGCCTGGAGTTTTGCATTATGTTACAGGTGGAGGCCCCACTTGCAGACAGGACAAGACGCACCCTTTTCACTGAGGCTATGTGTTCATGTCCCTGACAATAAAATGTAGCTCGTGTCTGACTTTCAGATGTCTCTCTAGAATTTCCCCAAAATCTGGCTTTATGATTGTAACTGTCTACGTTCTGAGCACATTCAAGAATGGGTGATTGCAAAAGTGGTCCTCACAATGTTCTTTTTGCCTAATTTCATCCCAGCCCCCTCAGATTATTGGACGATGCTGGGTGTACGGAAATAGATGTCACCCCTCCAAACATAAGTGCACAATGGCATGGCAGGTATTTGGTTGTGTTAAAACTTCTAAACCTTCAGGCGTCTGCTGTTTAGAACACTCGGGTATCCATTTCCAAAGACATTTTAAAGTGCATGACCCAGGGCCCATCTTGAGAACATTTCTCATATACTACTTTTTAACCGATTACCATTCGATTTTTCAAATGATAAAACAGAAAAACCTTTAAACACTCAGTGGATCCTGAATTATTAAACATAAAAGGACACTTTCGTGTATTTATTATCACACGGAAGGAAATCTTGCCTGGTTTAAGCTCTTAGCTCCTTAAAACGTCCCTCTCTATGCTGAGGTGGAGTTAAAAATGCATCGCCATAAAACTCCATCCATTTCCAATTTTCTCATCATCTGTTCCTGACATTATGGGCTATCACCTTCCCTGGCTACACAGTTTCTCTGGGGAGAAGGATGGTCATGTGGTGTTGCTGATCATACTTCACTGGCCTCTTGGAACTAAAACTGAGTCCTGGTGCTTAGAGCTGGCTCCTTTTCTACTCTCCAGACAAACACTGTTTCTCTGAGGATCGATTTCTGAGGTCCTCCTGCAAGCACGGGTCATATTGAGCCAACTGTGAGAACCTGCACTGGGTTTTACCTACGCTGAGTTGCCCCTCTCAGAGTGTGCTATGGCGTGAATGTGTCCCCCAAAGCTCATGTGTTGGAAATATAATACCAGTGTTGGGAAGTGGGGCATGAGTCTCTGCCCTCATGCATGGACTGATGTCATCATCACAGGAGGGGGTTAGTTACTGAGAGAGTGGCTTTGTTATAAAAGCGAGTTCGGACCTCTCTTTCTTTCTTGCTCTTGCCATCTCATGCCCTTCTGCCTTCCGCTGTGGGAGGAAGCAGCAGGAAGGCTCCTCACCAGATGTAGGTGCTATGCTCTTGGACTTCTCATCCACCAGAACAATGAGCTAAATAAAATTCAATTGTTTATAAATTACCTGGTCTCAGGCATTCTGTTACAGCAACACAAAACAAAGACATAGTGCCTTTTTGTTTTTGATTTTGTCTTTTTTTATGGAAGTGAAATTCACAGAACATAAAATTAACCATCATCAAGTACACAATTGAGTGGCATTTAGTACATTCGCCATGTGGCACAACCACTACTTCTACCCAGTTTTGAAACAGTGTTATCACCCCAAAAGAAAACCCATAGCGGCTAAGCAGTTACTCGTCATTTCCCCTTCCCTGGCAACCACAATCCTTCTTTCTACCTCTATGAATTTGCCTATTCTGGACATTTCATATAAATGGTATCATACAGTATGTGGCATTTTGTGTCTTGCTTTTTACTGAGCATAATGTCATCAAGGTTCATCCATGTTGTAGCATGTATCAATATTCCATCCATTTTTATGGCTGAAGAATATTCCATTATAGGGATAAAACAGATTAGTTACCCACCCAACACTTGATGGACATTTGAGTTGTTTCTACCTTTTAGCTATTGGGAATAATGCTGTTATGAACATGTGTGTACAAGTTTTTGTTTGAGTATCTGTTTATTCATTTCTCTTGGATATAAATCTAGGAGTGGAATCACCAGCTAATGTGATAATTTCATGTTTAACTTTTTGAGAAACTGCTAAACCATTTTCCACAGTTTGACAGTATTTTTCACTTGTAGGTTTTTTAGGCTCTTTCCCCATGACTTCTTTGTAAGCTTAGCATTCAGGAAAACATCACTCCAGAAACAGAAAGAAGCTCTGGAATTCCCAAGAGGAGGAGTTAAAATCGACAGCAAGCTCGCTGTGACCTCTCCTGTGACGATGACATCAGTCCATGCATGAGGGCAGAGACTCATGCCCCACTTCCCAACACTGGTATTATATTTCCAACACATGAACTTTGGGGGACACATTCACGCCATAGCACACTCTGAGAGGGGCAACTCGGCATAGGTAAAACTCAGTGCAGGTTCTCACAGTTGGCTCAAAACGACCCGTGCTTGCAGGAGGACCTCAGAAATCGATCCTCAGAGAAACAGTGTCTGTCTGGAGAGTAGAAAAGGAGCCAGCTCTAAGCACCAAGACTCAGTTTTAGTTCTCCCTGCTCCAACCACAGCATGAAGCACCCGATACCTTGAGCCATAATTTTTCTTATTCCTTTTCTTCATCCCAAAGGAGAACAGCTGTGTAGGAGGCTTAGAAGAGCCACATCTGTACTTAGTTTCAACATCCCGGAGGAACCAGTGGATTCTGGAGGAAGGGCAGTTGGAGGTGGAATGGAGAAAGAGGAAACAATTTGAGAGCAATGAAAAAGGAGCCAGATGCGCATTTAGGGGTCTCGTAAGCGAGGAAGAGCAGCCTGGCTGCAGGATGGCTACGGTGTGCACCTTCGAAATGGAGTCTTTCAAATCCTCTTTAAAATCACCCAGACTTGTGTACAAAGATAGTCCACTGGCTTTATATATTTCAGATAACCCAACTTCCCCTGTGCACACCACTCTAACTATATTTAGCTGTGCATATTTATCTTTGGCTCAGAATCCCACTTCCCCTTCCCTTTGCACAGGCTGTCCTCTGCCTGAAACACCCTTCCATAAACAGCTGCCTGCAAAATGCCTACCCATCCTCAAAGGCCTGTCCAGCCATCTTCTCTTTCCTCAAACCTTCTAAAACTCCTTTCTCATTGTGACTCCTGCCCCCCCCACACACATATGTCCTTCAATTTTATAGTTACATACATGTCCCTGTGTCCCCTTCCTAATCATCTGTTCACTGAGGTCCGGGACCCTGATTTTTTATTAAAAAAGGGAATAAAACTATTCACTTCTCAGGACCGTTCACAGCGTGAAGTGAGCTTGTACATTTGAAAACCTATTGTACCAACTGACACATTGTATATACCCCATAGTTGTTTGCAAAGCTGTTAGAACTTTGGGTACCTACACTATCCATGCTTGGCAATGGTCTGAACAAAAGATACTCCTTGATTTTCACAGCTAGGCAAGTCACTGGCAAATGGGGCTAGGGAGAAGGGAAGGAGGGAAGCAGGAAAAGTTGGAGGAAAGATTCCCTGGGAGGTCTTTGGGATGAAAGGGGAGAGTGAATATAACATGCCAATACCGTGAGCACAAAATTTACACATGAACACTAAATAAATTATCATAACCATTATTATTATTACCATGCTTACCGTGGAACATACTGATCTAGACTTCAACATTCGTGGACCAAGCCTGTTCCTTTGCTTTCTTTAGATAAATAAAAGAACCAGCAGGGAGAGGATAAGGAAAGAAGAAAGGGGTCCAAAACAAAACAAAACAAAATAATTAATGGAGCTTCAAAACTTCTGGGAGCCTGGGGGGAATGATGCTTCCATTATTTTAGATGCTAAGCACCTAGAAGGAAGTCCTTATATCCTGCCACAAATGGCAGTGTGGCAGAAAATGAAAAGGACAGTCATATTGCATGGGCTAAGTTACATGCAGTAATCCACTTATAAGAGACATAAACCAAGCATCTGTCTTGGAATTATGAGCATCTTTGGTACTTACTAAATCTTTCAGACCTGTGCTGTTGAGTCAGTTGTCTACCCTACAAGTATCATATGCCAATCACCTGTCCCAGCTCATATAGTAATGCTCATATGTGCACTGTAATAATTCCTGATCTGTGACTTATACAGTAGACGAAAAGTATGCATACCAGTTCATTGGTAGAATTAGCTAGGATTGACACCACAACCAAAACTCTCACAGGAACCCTATGGTAGGACAATTAATTTAAGAGTATAAGGCTCAATCAGAGACCTTATTCATATCACAAAATATAAGGCTATTCTCAAAAAGTCAGACTACTAGCAGAGTTCACACGCCACTCCTAATAGGGCTAATCCAACAATAGACTCAATTTGAGGCACAAAACACAGTGAGGTGAAAAGACTTAGGTGCTTCTTTAAAAAGTTCAGAAAATATAAAATTTTAAATTTTGTTGCAAAAATTAGCAGAACAATCAACAGCAAATTAAGGATCAGTAGAACTTTGTGAATCTCAACAAAACGTTAACATTGAAAAAATATTCCACTGTTTTTAAATTATCTACTTTCTAAATGTAATAAAACTCTTTGTTTCTGGTGAAGGACTAGAAAACAGAATGAATTCAAATATGATCTCAGGCCTTGTCCTTTAGTAATGAACATCTGTTTAGTAATTAGAACTGACACTGGGAATCTTCAGTCCCAAAGAGCTAGTTTTTCCCAGATCTTAGCCATTCCAGTGCCATGTCACTAAATGGCCACCATGTGCAATGATGATAAACTATTAGCTGCTTAGTATCTTTTTCACATTGATGTATTTTGCTTAAACTGAAATACATTGTTTTTAAAAGGCAACTGCATATCAATACTGTAAGTGAAAAAAAAATACGATATCACTTATTCCAAATAACAGGTAACCATAAATAAATTACCATGCAATCACAAGTTATTAAAATCTAGCTAGCATCACCTGAAGACACTGAGCCTGAGGCCTTCCTCTTATTATTAAAAATGGAGATCATCAAGTATTAGAAAGACATTTAAGACACCCTAGCACCAAAGACGTTCTCATTGACAGGAACAGGGGAATGGAAAGAAAAGTGAGAAGGTAGAAACTCCTTCTCTCGGTGGTTGATATAATGTCATTTAACAGCATCTTTCTATGCCATCTAATCCATAATAATAAAATGAGGCTTATACTTTGGGAAAGATTGTTTTTAGTCAATGCTTTAAAAAAAAAAGATATACACTACTGTGTTTTCAATTGCTATTAGAATATCTTATCTTTCCACGTATTTCTCCAAGAAAATTTTAGTCTCTCCTTCTTACATTACTGTGGCAACATTTCTTACCTAAACACGGCATCACAGTCTCTGCTAAGACTTGATGTGCTAGACATGGTACTAACGGACTGCAACGCCAGCCCGTGGGTGCCAGTTCAGAGCACGGACCCTGAATCTCTGACTCATTCTCTGCTCTGTCACATGCCAGTTCTGTGGCACTGGGTAAGTTAACATCATTCTGTCTCAGTCTCCCCACCTGTGAAGCAGGGTACAATGCAGTACCTGTTTCATTGGATTCGGGGCAGTAATACATGTAAAGTGTACCTGGCACACATAAGGGCCATATAAGCGTTTGCTGTTATATTGATTACCTGTCTGTATCAGTTTGCTGTTGCTATGACAAATTACCACAAAGGTGATGGCATAAAACAACATGAAATGTATTCTCTTACAGTTCTGTAGTTCAGAAATCTGATGCAGGTCTCATTGAGCTAATATCAAGGTGTTGGCAGGGCTGTGTTCCTTTCTGGAGGTTCTAAGGAAGAACCTGAGTTCTTGCCTTTTCGAGATTCTAGACGCAGCCTGCATTTCTTGGGTTTTGGTTCCCTTACATTTCAAAGATAGCAATGGTTGGCCAAGTTCTTCTCAGGAAGAACCACTCGGATAACTTCTCTCTTGACTGCCTCTCTCTTCACTCTTGAAAACCTATATAATCATACTGAACCCAGCCAGATATCCCAAGATAATCTCCCCATCTCAAGACCAAGTGATTAGCAAGCCTAATTCCACTTGTAAACTTCATTCTCTTTCGCCATGTAAACTAACATGTTCACAGGTTCCAAGGATTAGGACGTGGATATATTTAGGGGGCAGAGCATTATTTTGCCCACCACACTGTCAAACTGGGAGACGTCTGTCCATATAAAGGAGAGCAGAAGAGATATCCTTTCTCTCGCTACGTTGTTCTCAGCGAATGTGTGAGACCGTCCACATGGATTCCTCAAGCAAGTGACCCTTGGACTTCATCTCCCCTATCAGCATGCTTTTTTATGTTCCCACACTTTACTTTTATTGCTTTTTTTAAAAAAATGTTGTTTTTATTTTGAAATAATTTTAGGCTTACAGAAACATTGCAAAAATAATAGAGAATTCTTGTGTCTCTCCTGCAGGTTTTCCTAATGTTAGCATCTTACTTAATCATAGTACAATGATCAGAATCAGGGAATTCACATTATCACAATACTGTTAACCAAACTGTAGATTGCACTGGGATTTCATTAGCTTTCACATTTGTCCCTCTTTTCTGGGTCAGGATCCCATCTAAGATTCTACCTTGCATCTTCTTGTTGTTTCTCTTTAGTCTTCTCACTGGTGATGTTCCAGCTCCTCAATGTTCATTTGAGCTGAGTAGTGCTTGCTGTGGAGTCCTATGCTCCTTCAATTACAATCCACATTTGGGGACCTTCCTGGCCTCTATAGGCATTTGAGTCTACAGCCCCTGTCTCAGCCCTGCTAGGATTCAGAGAAACACCTGGTCCAGCAAATTCCTCACCTCCAAGCCTCTTAGATTAAACCTCTTCCCTGAATATTATGTTTTTCCCAACTTCAGATTCACAAGCAAACTCTCTCCTTGTACAAAACATTCACAGACTATCATGAGGTTATAACAATAAAATGTCCATAAAGCCTAGGAGATTCTGAGATATCTGATATCAGAACCAGAACTGTTGGACAGTATTCCTTCTACTCACTGCCCCCCCACACCTTTTTGTTTCTTTTTTCCCCTCCACTTTCTCTGGTTTTGAAAACAGCTCATGGAATTGTACAGAAAGGGCATCAATAGATTAAAAACTGTTTCCCTCTAATAAAATGTTAAACGATGTTGAAAATTAATCACCAGGGCTGTTTGTGCAGCCCTCCTCAGAGAGAGACAGCTCGGGAAATTTAATAAATTATTATCACAATGATGTTCTTATTATAGAATTTGCATTTCATTCCCAAGGCTTGCATTCAGCCTCAAAGTTGCCTGATGATGGTTAATAAAACCAAACGGACTCTCTCGCCTCGATGGTTGGAGGGCTATGCTTAGAGTCGTCTGCGAACAGTGGTCTTTGGGCTTCACACTCAATTATTTCAGCTTCAGCTTCTAACCCCCTTTTTTATGATTTTTGTTTCTTTAAGACAACTGAAGACAGTATTTAATCATGAGCGTGCCCTCCTGACGGAAACACGCGCTGTAATGATATGCCTAGCTTAAAAGCAAATCTAATCTACTTGCTTATTAAATTTAAATGTGTTTAGGGCTGATACGGCTTGAAGATGATATGTAAAATAACAGCCTCCATGGTTATAAATGTCAACTCTAAAAATTATATACAATATAACGTGCAAAATAAATGCTGCTTCATCTTTACATTCCTCTGTGATCAATTCATTAAACGATGTATTACGAGCCATGAGGACGACCGTACGGCACGAGACGCCATTTGTCACAGCACATTCTAAAGCACCCAGGAAATGCCGTAGAGATGTTTTTTTGTCAGCAACGGATTACAGCTCTTATTAGAAAGAGGGGGAAAAAGCAGCTTCCTGATGCACCATGACTGGAATTACTTCTCCAATCAAATATTAGAGACTGAGGAAATCCATTCTCATGACGAAGTTCCATATTAAAAAATGGGCGGAAGCGGAAGGGGTTTCCTCGGGAAGACAGCCCTGAGTATAAACAGTAAGAGCGATGGTAAAGAATTAAGGCGGATTTCTTCCTGGGCTATGAATCGGTTTCATTACATTGTCATCACACAACGTTGATATCCTAGGGGCCCCCACGCTGGGTTGGTCATCAGAATACGATATTGGAGCTGAGGAGAGGCCTGCCATGTATGTACCTGGGCCCCTCTCTCCAGGTTCTGATTGAGAAAATCAGGGAGAGGTCCAGGAACTCGCATTTTAAAGAATAAGGTTTCTTCATGATCCTCTGAACAGCCTCTGAAACATAGCCAAGCTTTCCTTAGCATGTGAGTATATGCATAGACAAGCCTGTTCTAACATTTTAAAAAACAAATGATTCAGCAACTATGAGGAACTCCATAAGCCCCAATAAATAACTTTGTCTACAAAGCTAGAACCATGCACAGCCAGGAGAGGAACACAGGGTTTTGTTTGCTGATGGAATGGTACTGATTTCAGGGTAGCTGAATTTCTGATTTCAAGTGGTTCTGATTCCTGGGTCAGGATACCACTCTCTACACTCACCAACCTCCTCAATTTTCTCTTCTATGTTGCTCCCTGTGTTTCCTTCAGCTAATCCATATGGAGATCAAACTTTAATTCAGAAGACAAAAAAAATGCCTGGATGAGAGGTAAAAATGTCTGTTGGAAATTTATTGAAGAGTTAGAAACATCAATGCATGTAAAAGCTAACAAAAAGAAAATGAAGGAAGTTGACCGTGGCTGCAAAGATTTTTATTTTAAATTTAATTGTGCGAGCCTTACCAGGTGATCAATGGTTTTCTGTTTCTTAGAATCCTTCTAAGAAGTCTTGGTATTTTGTCATTACTCAACAGAGAACTCTATATTTGGGTCACTAATTGATGTCCTGCCCAATGGCCCTCTATTTCAATTAGGATAATGATCTGTTTTTTCTTATATATTTGGGTTGGGCCTATTCCAGACATACAGATGATCAAGATATGGACTGGTGAACAGATTTTTCCAGAAAGCTAGAGGAAAGAAATAAAACTGTACTCACTAGATGTACTGGGAAAAGTTACACAAGGGATTGCCTATAGGTATCTGTGGCAACCATGAGAACTGCTGAACTAGACCTCATCAGTAATTTATAACCTACAGCACCTTTTTCCCAGTGGTAGGCTAGTTTATAAATGAAGAGATAATGAGGTATAGGTAATTATGCTGCACAGAGTAGTTTATGTCCTCTGTTTAGTGTGTGTGTTGGGGAGGAGGTGTTTGGAATAGGGGCAACCCTCTCAGGAGCCCATAAGTTCCCCTGCCCCACCCTGCCACTAGCTGTGGTCTCATGAGGTGCTCAGGTACCTGCCAAGGTCTTGCAACCCACCCAGGCTGGGTTGCCACAACATGCCCAGGCACCTGCTAAATTTCCACAACTTGTACAGGTGACCAACAAGGTCCTGAGACCCACCCACGCACTGGCCGAGATCCTGCAATGTGCCCAAGCAACCACCAAGGTCCCAGGATCCACCCAGGTGCCAGCCAAGGTCATGCCACCCACCTCCATGGGGAGGGACTTGTCCAGCCTCTTGCCCAAGCTTTCTACAGAAGCCTTGGGACCAACCCACCAATCTGAATGAAAATCCCCCAGCACCAGCTTGTACTACAACAATCAAGGGAAAACAGGATAATTCAGATGAACAGCTGCATTACAGGCTCTCAGTACACCCACTCCTCTCCTTATGGGTCCATCCTCTGGAGTAGAACACAAAAGTGCTATCCAGGGATTTCTCCTCCTCCTCACTAAGTAGGAGAATTCACAACAAAGAAGAATAGGTATGTTGTCAGCCCTGAGCTGAGGGAAGAGGTTTCAGATGAGAAGAAACCATCAAAAGAATTCTGGCAACATGAAAAAACAAGCTACCCCCAAAGGATCACAATAGATCCGTAACAATGGACTCCAACCAAAAGGAAATTGTCAAAATATCATAAACAGAATTGAGAGTATGGATGGCAAACAACGTGAATGAAATTGAAGAGAAAGTTGAAAACCAAAACAAAGAAACAAAAAAAAAAATGTCAGGACATGAATGAAATAATGAAAAACTCACTAAAGAGATAGACAACAAAAGAAAGGACATAATAGAACTTAAAGAAATGAAAGAGTCATTTACGAAATTACAAAATATGCAGAACTCTTCAACAACAGACTACACAAAGCAGAAGAGAAAATCTCAGTGCCTGAAGACAAAAAAGTCAAAGACACAGGAAAAAGAATAATGAACAATCACTCAGATAAATATGAAACTATGTGAAACGAGACAATATACAAATTATAGGTATCCCAGAGGGAGAAGAAGAAAAGGCGAAAAGCATAGAAAACCTACTCAAAGGAATGATTGAGGAGAACTTCCCTGGTATCTCCAGAGATTCAGATACCCGGATACAAGATGGTCATCAAAAATGAGGAAGACTCAGAAAAAAGAACATCTCCAAGACACGTAACCATCAACCAGGATTCACAGCTGAATTCTATCATACCTACAAAGAAGAACTGGTACCTATCCGTACAGAAATTATTCCATAATATTGAGAGGTAGGGAATTCTCTCTAACTCATTCTATGAAGCCAGTATCACTTTGATAGCAAAGCTAGGGAAGAAAACAGCAAAAAAGAAAACTATAGACTAATATCCCTTATGAATATAGTTGCAAAAATCCTCACAAAAATATTAGCAAACTGAATTCAACAACACATCAATAGGATAATTCACCATGATAAGTGAGTTTCATTCCAGGGATGCTAGAATAGTTCAACATATGCAAATCAATAAACATGGTCCACCACATAAACAGAAGCAAAAACAAAGACCATGTGATCATCTCAATAGATGCACAGAAATCATTTGATAAAATCTAGCACCTGTGCATGATAAAAACCCTCAACAAACTAGGCAGAGAAGGAACATACCTCAAAATTATAAAAGCCATATATGATAAATCCACAGCCAATATCATACTGAATGGGGAAAAGTTAAAAGCATACCCCCTAAGAATAGGAACAAGACAAGGTTGCCCACTGTCACCACTTCTACTCAACATAGTATTGGAAGTCCTAGCCAGAGCAATCAGTAAAAAGAAAAAAATAAAGGGCATCCAAATCAGGTATGAAGAGGTCAACTATTCCTGTTTTCTGAAGATATGAAACCCTAAAGATCCCACCAAAAGACTTAGAATTGACAAATAAATTCAGCAATTCAGCAAAGTCTCAGGTTATAAAATCAATGTACACAAATCAATAGTATTTCTATATACTACTAACAGTCAAGCTGAGAGTCAAATCAATGACTCAATACCATTCGCAATAGCTACAAAGAAAATAAAATACCTAGGAATGTACTTAACCAAAGAGGTGAAAGAGCTCTACAAGGAGAATTATAAAACACTGATGAAAGAAATTGTAGATGACACAAACAAATGGAAAAACATCTCTTGCTCATGAATTGACAGAATCAGTATCATTAAAATGTCTCCATACTGCCCAAAGTGATTTACAGATTCAAGACAATTCCCATCAAAATACCAATGTTTTGTTTCAGACCTAGGAAAAATAATCCTAAGGTTCATTTGGAACCCCAAAAGACCCCAAATAACCAAGCAATCCTAAACAAAAAGAACAAATCTGGAAGCATCACATTACCTGACTTCAAATTATACTACAAGCTGTAATAACCAAAACAGCTTGGTATGGGTATAAAAGTAGAGACACAGATCAGTGGAACAAAATAGAGAACCCAGAAATGAAACTACACACCTACAACCAACTGATCGTCAACAAAACAAACAATAACTTACACTGGGGAAAGGAAGCCCTATTCAATAAATGGTGCTGGTAAAGTTGTTTAGTCACATACAGAAGAATGAAACAGGACTCATATGTCTCAATGTACATACAAATTAATTCAAGATGAATTAAAACCTTTAAGGCATGAAATCATAAAGATTCTAGAAGTAAATGTAGGAAAAACTCTTCTAGGCAGTGGATAAGTTTGCAGCATGATCTGCTTTTATTTGCTTAGAGTATAAAATAGCATTCAGGGGATGGATGCTACACACACACACACACACACACACACACACACACACACAGGAAAACCTTTCCTTCCTGCATAATTTCAGTTAGGGTCCATATTAGACCTTGGTAACATGTAGTTAAAAGCTTCCTCCAAATGGCATTTTGAAACTAATTGCACTGCAAATTTTAACTCTAGGGTTTTTAATAAAACCCTATTCAGACAATATCAGAACATTTTAATTCAAGCCGTAGAAAGCCAAAGGAAATATAGGAAGATGTACTATGATTTCTCCATTTTAGCCTAAAGCACTTAGGTTAACTTCGCCATCTCTGCACCTCTGGCCTACTTCAAGGACTCTATGCAGAATGCATGGGTATGGGGGATGTTTTATTCCATCACATTTATGACGCTGGTTTCCTTTTCAGTCAGACAATATATCTCTTGAAGAGTTGGCCAATTATTCAAAATTCTTTAACACAATTACTAAATATTCCACATTTCATGCAGAAAGTATGGAAAACAGAGAAGAGTTAAAATGAAATAAAAATGATCTATAATCCCACTATCTAGAGATAACTATAATTAGCACAAAGAAAGACATATTCTCAAGATGTTTGTTACCATGTGAGCTAATTCTTAAAGCGCTGTGATTAGCCCATGCCATTGTAGAATCTAATTTGGTCACTTGACAATACATTGTGAGCATTTTCCAATATGGCACCATAAATTAGCCAATTGTCTATGTCAGAAATTTAGGTTGTTTCCAATTTTTCACCATGAAGAAAAATGCAGGTAAATATTATTTTATAGAGAACCATATTTGATTTCATAATTTTAAAAGGGTTTTCTTTAGTACCAAATTTCACATATATCTATACACACACACACACACACACACCTTTTTGAGGTTTCACACAATTTTTTAAGTGATTAAAATGCTCTCAAGAAGGGAAAACACATGCACTTTAAATGAAAAAATACTTTAAGTATTTATATCCTGTCTTATGCCACCTATTCCT
>CAUYSK010112072.1:0-15190 GCA_963575035.1 Avahi laniger
TAAATTCTTACTGTTATTGGAAAGACCTTGATTTTCAGAGGACAGATGAGTTGTTATAATTATTGTTATTTTGGTTATGTTCTGCAACTTAGACTTTTAGACTAACTCTTCTTGGGGCCTGGAGTTTTATACGTGTGTGTAGTGTGTATGCTTAATTTTTCTGTTGTTAAACTTGCATGTACTAGAAGTCCCAGGTACTTATTTAACAGGATTAGGGTTTTTTTTGTTTGTTTGTTTGTTTTTTTATTGAGACAGAGTCTCATTCTGTTGCCCCGGCTAGACTGAGTGCCGTGGCATCAGCCTAGCTCATTGCAACTTCAAACTCCTGGGCTCAAGCGATCCTCTTGCCTCAGCCTCCCGAGTAGCTGGGACTACAGGCATGCGCCACCATGCTCGGCTAATTTTTTCTATGTATTTTTAGTTGTTCGATTCTTTCTATTTTTAGTAGAGATGGGGTCTCGCTGTTGCTCAGGCTGGTCTTGAACTCCTGAGCTCAAACAATCGGCCCGCCTCGGCCTCCCAAAGTGCTAGGATTACAGGCGTGAGCCATCGCGCCCGGCCAGTACATAGAATTTTCTCAAAACAAAATAAAAACTCAATTTTGACTGATTTTATCACATAATTATTTTAGTCCTCTTATTCTTAAAATTAATGTATATAACCCACATCCTATTAAATATTATCCAGTATTTGAAAAATCTCATTAATTCTTCCATAAGCTCTTTTTTAAAAACACTGGAGCTTGCTTTCTTTAGCCACGTTGACCCACGTTGTTGGGTCCTTAGTTTCACTCATTCCTTTTCTTACAGTTATCAAATCAAATGGTCTCCCAGTTGGTGAGGCTGAATCAGGTACCAAAAGGCTTGTTGTTTTTGTACAATGACAGCAGTTGGAGTGTTTGATAGAACCACTCAGCAGTGACAACGTTCAGTGCTCCTTGAAATGTTGTCCACAAAAGTATTTTGAGTTGCTTGTTATAATGCAGATTTCTGGGCTTCATCCTAGACCCACGATCAGAATCTCTGGGATGGGACCTGTACTATCCACATTTTTAACAAGAGCCAGGGGTAATTCTTATGCACACCAAACTTTGAGGACCATGGAACTAGGGTTTAGAAGAAATCTCTTGGCTGGCACAATGGCTCATGCCTGTAATCCCAGCACTCTGGGAGGCTGAGGCAGAAGAATCACTTGAGCCCAGGAGTTTGAGGTTGCTGTGAGCTATGACGAGGCCACTGCACTCCAACCTGGGCAACAGAGCAAGAACCTATGACAAAAAAAATAATAATAAAAAGAAGAAGAAATCTCTGACCTAGTATAGTTTGTGGTCAGCAAAAGGAAACCACAGTTAATCTGTTAAGATGCTGACATTTTTCAGAACTGACTTGTAGATTATCATGTTCGTCTATGAACTTACTAGAGTATTAATATTCTCTAGATATATCCCCGTATATATTGGTCCTAAATATCTGACTATATCCACTGAAAGATTTAGCTTTACAAGCTATCGTCGCTATCATTTACTCTGCCTTGTCTTTTCCTCTCCTCTAGAGATACAAGTCACTGTAGAATTTGTATTCTATTTTTTTGAATGGTAACATTCATATGGTTCAAATTTCAAAAGAACCAAGGATACACAGTGAAAATCTCTCTCTCATCCTTATAATCTCCTCCAAGGCAACCACCGTTAGCTCCTTGACTATGGTGTTGGAAATTTTTTTTTTAATCTGGAAACTCAATATCACTTTTGGGAGAGGCAAAAAGGAGACTATTCAATAGGCCATTTTATTTTTAAATTGTATCTTTAAGTTTTAAAAACTCCTTTTGACATAAAGATATCAGCCAGGTATTGCTGCCCAACAGGGGTATAAAACAATAAGCATTTGTCGCTTGTGCTCTGGGGGAGCCGGCTAGGTCGTCCTGCTGACCCTCGGGGGATCTACTAGCTGACTCAGGAAGGCCCGGACGGGACGGCTGGGGTGATGTAACTGCTCAGCGTCTCTCACCCGCAAGCATGCTAATCCTGGCACGTTCCCATGGCGACGGCAGAGGCACCAGAGATAAGAGGGTGCATGCTGGACATCTGGAGGTGTAAGATCAGAACTGGCACATTCTCACTACAGTCACATTCTCCTGACCAAATCAAGACACAGGCCATCCAGATTCAAGGGGGTGGAAAAACAGACATTGCCTCTTTAGTGGGAAAGGAATTTCAAAGCCACATGGCAAAGCCATGGCTAAAGGGAGTGATGAAGAATCGAGACCATCATCAAAATCTGTACATAATGACTGAAAAATCATGATGTTATTAATATAATACTTGGCTTGGTGTTCAAGTATTATATAAAACCACAGCCATGATTTCTGAGGATTGTTTAGTCACTTAAATATTTTTTAATGCCACAGGATTGTGAAACATCTCAAAGCCCTGGGACCTAGACTCAGCTCCCTAAGCACATGCCTTTCCACTGGCACATGTGAAATGAGGAAAAGACAAGCACTGACTGGGAGCATATTTGAGGAAACGGGAAATAGAACGTTTCAAGTGCTACCCCGGAAGTGTGAAATTTTAATTGAAGATTTGCTCTTAAACATCTGACTTCCTCCAGCAGCGGTGCTGATGTACTGACAAGCCACTTGCAAAAAAACAGTGTGATCAAGTACAGTTTTCATCCTTCTGTGTCAACATGTTTTCTGAGATTATTTTTAGTATTCTAGTACTGATTCGAATCTTTGGCATTTTAAAATGAGAACAGTCATGCTCACAAAGTGACCCTTAAGAAAGGTTTATGTAATAAATGTCAGGAGTGATACTGGTTTCTGCTTTCCATTTAACTTAATTTCAATTGCCATTTTGCTTATTTTAGCAAATAAACTTTGTTTCTCAAGAGAAAACTGCCTCAGATGCTATCAGCAGCCTCATCCTGACTTTTTAAAAATAACCTTTTAACTAGAACTGTCAAATATTTTAATATGCATGTAGAATTACTTAGACATCGAACATTTCTTGACCCAACCACATTTAGTCCTATGGTTGGTATGCAGTAACTAGAAATGGAGCATTTGTCTCCGAGAGAAAGGGAGAAGTTAGACTTGAGTGACACTCAGCAACCAGACCACAGTACAGTGAGTCTTTGCATGCACTGAACAGGTTGGAGTCTGTTTTATAAGTTTGAAGATAAGATTTGGGCATATACTAGCTGCTGTGGTTTGAGTCTGTTCCCACCAAAACTCATGTTGACATTGAATCCCCAATTCAGTGGTGTTGGGAGGTGGGGCCTAGCGGGAGGTGTTTGGGTCATGAGGGGTGCATCCCTCAGGAGCGGCTTGGTGCTGTTCTCCTGGTAGTGAGTGAGTTCTCGCTCTGGTGAGATTGGGTTTGTTCTCTCGGGAATGTTCCCTTGAGAATGGGTTGTTACAAAGCCAGGACACTCCTGGGATTGTCCCCTCTTCACATGTGTCTGTTTCCCCTTTGACCTTCCCTGCCATGTTATGACATGACACAAAAGCCCTCAGCAGAAGCCGAGCAAATGTTGGCATCATGCTTCCTGAACTTCCCAGCCTGTGGGCTCAATAAACTCCTTTCTTTATAAATTATCCAGCCTCAGGGGCTCTGACATCGCAACACAAAACAGACTAAGACACTAGCGTCGATGGGAAGGGTATTTCCTTCGTAAATTGTTGCCCACTGACATCAGCACTCTCCGTATTCTGAGATGCATAAACCTTCGTACAGCTTTGTCTATATTAGATAGTGCTGTATAATTTCTTTTCTCCCCTTGTCCTCTCCCTTTGTATTTATCACTGGTACCCACAGGCATAGTCATAGGAACTGGTGGCCTTCTGAGCTCAGCCAGAAAAAGCCAGGGAGATTTTCAGATGGGAGGACACTCTGACATGATCGTGAAGCAACCGGAACTCTCATACAGTGCTGGTGTGAATATGAAATGACTCAACCTCTTTGGAAAAAAGTTTGGCCGTTTCTCATAAAGTTAAGCATCAGCTATCTTATGGCATTACAATTCTACTCATAGGTAATTGCTCAAGAAAAATGAAAACATACTCCACACAAACATTTACACAACAATGTTTACAATAGCTTTTATCCGTAACAGCTAAAAACCGTAAACAACCCAAATATCTGTGAATAGCCGAATGGGTAAAAAAATTGTGACATATCCATATAACGGAGTACTACCCAGCAATAAAAAGGAACAAATCACCGATATAGTCACCAGTATGAATGAATCTCAGACATAGTATGCTGCGTGAAAGAAACCAGGTACAAAGGATTTCCATTTATATGGAAATCCAGAAAATATAAACTAATCTATAGTGACAGAAACAGATCAGAGATTGCTTGGAGTTGGGGTGGAGAGAAGTGAGTGCAAAGGGTCAACAAGGGGTGATAGAAATGTTATGCATTTTGATTGTGGTGGTGGTTACATGGGTGTATACATTTGTCAAAATCTATTGAACTTAAAATGAGTACAGTTTATTGTATACAATTACGCCTCAATAAAATGAAAGTTTTTAAAAAGAAAGATTCAACATCACTAATTATTAGGGCAATGCAAATTAAAACCATAGTAAGATAGCACGTCACACCCATTAAGATAGTTATTATCAAAAAAACAGAAAATAACACGTGTTGACAAGGATGTGGAGAAATTGAAACTCTTATGCATTGTTGGTGGGAATGTAAAATGATGCAACCTCTATAGAAAATAGTATGATGGTTCCTCAAAAAATTAAACATACAATTACTATATGATCCAGCAATTCCACTCCTAGGTATATATTCAAAAGAATTGAAAGCAGGGATTCAAACAGGTATTTGTATACTCGTATTCATAACAGCATTATTCACAATAGCCAAATGGTGGAAACAACTCAAATGTGTAACAGTGGGTGAATGGATTAGCAGAATGTGGTATATTCATGCCACGGAACATTATACACCCTTAAAAAAGGGATGATGAAAGGCCTGCTACAACATGGAGGAACCTTGAGGATCTATGCTAAATGAAATAAGCTAGACACAAAAGGATAAATATTGCATGATTTCACTTGTATGTGGTATCTAAAATAGTAAAATTCATAGAGACAAAAAGTAGAAGCTGGGCAGTGGGTGAGCACCTGAGCCTCCACCTGCCTCCCCTCCTCTGCTCTTCCAACGCCTCAGTGGCCACACTTGTTGTGTCTCAGGGATGAACAGCTCTTAGACCATTTAGGAAAATGGAGACATCATTGATAACATCATTACCGGGACAGCAAATTATCAAGTAGGACAATGTATTACAAGACTTCCATTTAGAGATTAAAGGTTTCTTTCATGAGCCATGACAATCATTTCTGAAATCAGAATATCTCATAAACTCCCTTGTTCAAATAATACATCCAAACAGAAGTTGGTAACAGGTATGAATAATCATTAAGTGTCTACACTGAACAGGAGAGCAAGGCAGATTCTCTGTGAGAGACAGAGAAGGAAACAGTGGTTACCATGGGTGGGGGGGAGGGGAAAAAGAGAGGTGTAGATCAAAGGATACACAATCACAGACATGTAGGAAGAACAAGTCTAGCGATCTAATGTACAACGTGAGGACTAAATCAATAATATTGTATTGTGTTAGGGACTTCTATTAAATAAGATTTCAGCTGTCCTTGTTACCCCTACAGAAAAGTAACTATATGAAATGGTAGATATGTTAATCTGCTTTACTACCGTAACCATTTTACTATCTATATGTGTGCAATTACATCATGTTGTAAACCTTAAATATACACAATAACATTTATTTTTAAAAAAAGATTGATTCTGGCTGGGTACAGTGGCTCATGCCTGTAATCCTAGCACTCTGGGAGGCCGAGGTGGGAGGATCGCTTGAGCTCAGGAGTTTGAGACCAGCTAAGCAAGAGCGAGACCTTGTCTCTACTAAAACTAGAAAGAAATTAGATGGACAACTAAAAATATATAGAAAAAATTAGCCGGGCATGGTGGCACACTGTTGCCCCAGCTACTCGGGAAGCTGAGGCAGGAGGATTGCTTGAGCCCAGGAGTTTGAGGTTTCTGTGAGCTAGGCTGACGCCACGGCACTCTAGCCTGGGCAATACAGTGAGACTCTGTCTCAACAACAACAACAAAAAAGATTGATTCTTTGTGAATGGTGTTAATTTGACATTTTATGGGATACTGTTCTTGAAATTAGTCTGAAGACATAGAATTGATGTCTGTTCCTCTACAGAGAAGAGGAAATATCATTTTGTTGTTATCTTTCTGAGATTCCTTTTTTTTTTTTTAAAGATCAGGCCTGCAAAATGTCATTAGATTAATTCATAAGAAAGAGTAAGTTGGAGGAGTTCAAATTTTATTAGAAGAAATTGACAAAGAGCAGAGGAGGATTTCATTTCATAATAATGGAATAGGGGATATACAATGATCTATGTAATTTAGGTGGTTACTTTGTTCTGGAACGAAGTCATCAGTCATATTGAAGGTTAGGAGTCAAAGCTACTGCCTGCAGCTGAGCCACTAACCCAGCAGTAGCCACTCTGGACAGGAGGAAAGGCGTGGCTATTCCCAGGCAGGGTGAGCCTTGTTACCAACCGCCCACACAACCCGCCCATAGGAGCTGTGTCTTTCAACAGGGAAGACGGTGGGGAGACAGGCACAGGGGCAGTGTGCAAAAATGGTACCACACGCAAGCCAAAATAACTTCCTTACGCTTACAGAGCCCATTCACTCGCGAAGAAAGGTAGGAATCATCTTTAGACCAGAGTCTATTCACTTAGATTTTTCTCCATATAAAGCTCCTTGTGTTTCAAGCTTGCTTCTCTGGTTTCCCCTGCAAAGCCTCAGTGCTTTCTAGGTTACGGCTGGTAAATGGGGGTAAAGGTTGATAATGAATATCCTTGTTCATCTGAGTGGGCCCTGGGGGCATTACCACATCACAGTTCTGTACAATGATGTGTGTTCGTCGGGGTGATTCTTAGTCACCCAAACAGGTCAAATTTTGTCCGTTTGGTAAGTAAGTGAAGTAAATAGATCGTTATTCATTCACTCTTTTTACTCAGTGAATTTATTTGTTTATCAAACTGAATCTCCTGTCTTGGTCTGTTTTGCGTTGCTGTGACAGAATTCCTGAGACTGGGTAATTTATAAAGAGAAGAGGTTTATTTGGCTCCTGATTCTGGTAGCTAGAAAGTTCAGGATGAGGAAGCTGCCTGTGGTGAGGGTCTCAGGCTGCTTCAACTCTTGTTGCCAACAGAAGGGGAAAGGGCTGTGCAAAGAGATCACATGGTGAGAGAGAAAGCAAGAGAGAAACTGAGGCAGCCAGGCTATTTTTAACAACCTGAGAGAAGGAGAACTCACTCTCCCCACCACCATGGGAGGGCATTAATCTATTCACGAGGCATCTGCCCCCTCACCACACACCGCCTTCCGCGCTGCTGCCTCGGGGAGTACATTTCAACATGAGTTTTGTTGGAGACAAACCTCAGCATCTACCATGGGTCAGGCACAAAGAACAACCCTTAGTAGATATAGAAAAAGGTGAGACATGATCCTGCACTTGAAAACTCTAGTGGGAAAGAAAGATACATAAATCAGCTCATCAACAGCACAACAAATACAATTACAGAGAGGCAAAGGACGGTTGCTATAGGAGCTCTGAGGACAAAGGGCTTCGGTTACTGTCTAGGGTAGTAATCCTCAACCTTGGCTGGCCATTTGTACCACCTGGGGAAGATGTAGCTTCTTAAAAAGAAAATAGAGGATGCCTGGACCCCAGCACAGATGAATGGAATCAGAATCTCTGAGGATAGAGCTCAGGTATCACTATTTTTTTTCTTTTTAATTTTTTTTCTTTGTTTAATTTCAGAGTATTATGGGGAGCTATCATTATTTTTAAAAAGTTCCCCAACACATCCACAAAATGGAATATTATTCGGCCATGAAAAGAAAGTAATTGCTGATACATGCTGCAATGTAGATGAACCTTAAAAGCATTTTGCTAAGTAAAAGAAGTCAGACACATATTTTATGACTGCATTTACGTGAAGTGTTCAGAATAGGCAAATGCATAGAGACAGAAAGATCAGCAGAGGGAGAGGGTGACGGGGAGTGACTGCTAATGGGCATGGGGCTTCTTTTGGGGTCATGGAAACATTCCGGAATTAGTTATCGGTGATGGTTGTACAACATCGTGAATACACTAAAAACCACTGAATTATACACGTTAGTGAATTTTATGTTATGCAAATCTTATCTCAATAAAAATAAAATTACAAAAGAAAAACGTTCCCGAGGGATTCGGAGGCACAGCCATGGTCAAGGCCCACTAATCTGGAAGATGACTGGGGAATCCGCTCGACTAATTTCTCCTTTTGCCACTGGCTCCAACAGGGCTCTCCACAGCACTGTTACTGATCCTGTCTCTACTTAAAATTCTGACTTTTTGTCTGCATATTTTCCGTGCATTACTTTTGATTTTTTACAATAGTATACGAATGCATTCGTTACCGTCATTACTGGACCTTCAGCACTCCCTTTGGTTTTTACAGCCCGTCCCAACCATGGGACTGATGGTCATGGGTTTAGGGAGTCACCAGCACTGGGAGAGAATGCAGAGCAAGACAGCAGAACAGCAGGGCCAGCCTTTGGGGACGTTTGCATCTAAGTGTCAGTAGAAGAAAAAGGAGAGTCCAGGCAGGGTGGGAACCTATAGTCAGTGAGGAAGGAGGAAAACCAGAAGAAAGTGGTGTGATAAGGACCAAGGAGGTTTCCAAAGGAGGCTGCCAGACATGCTGGAGGGCTCGGACAGGAAGCCACCCAGGAAGAGGCACTGAATTGCCCCAGGGGCCCGGGGTGTGAGGTCCCAGGTAGGGATGGAGAGGCCTGGAGGGGACGGGAAGCTAAGGCTACGGGCAGCTCCTGGTGCCCGGCCTGCAGGGAAGGAGAAGAGGTGCTGGGGAAAGAGGCAGAGCTCAGACTGCTGTGTCTTAGAGGATGAGAAAGCTTCGAACAGGTTTGTGGAAGAATGAAGACCTGAACAGAAGGGAGTACTGAAGAAGTGAGACAATCAGGGGGACTGCCGCTGCTTCTGAGAGGGAAAGCTAAAAACCAAGGAGAACAAATACAGTACCAACCTGAGGAAGAGGTGATCTGCCCTGTGTCCACCCTCAGATGAAGCCCCCGCCAAGCCTGAGCCCTGGGAAATGCCCCAGACGCCCAGCTCTCCCGTCGCAGCCCCATTTCTCAGCGCAGCGGAGCGGTAGCATTTCTCTGCTGGGGGCACAGCAGCGTGGTGGGGAGGGGCCGTGGAGCGCCTCGGACCAGGCATCACTGACAAAGAGTGGCTGGAAACAGTACCTGTGACTGTTCTCCCCGTGCATTAAGAGAGAAACTCCAGCGAGAATTTCGGGTAGGACTGATTCCTGGGTGGGGATTAGCAAGGCCGGGGCACTGGAAGGTCCAGGGGTGAGAAAACAGAGGGGGTGGTGGCTGAGAAATCGTTGGCCTAGATGTCCAAGCAGGGCGGAGAAGGGAATGAAGCAGGAGAGGGGGCAGCCAGGCAGCTGGGAGGCAGGGGCAAGGGCCACAGGGCGTAACTGCAGGTCAGCAGGAGAGGACAAAGCAAAAGACCTGGGGGCAAAAGGAAGAGCGCCAAGCATCAGAGTGGAGCTGTTGGGGCTATGACAAGGCGCCCACTGTGGCCATGGGAGACGGTCATGGAAAGCTGGCAGCAGAGGAGCAGCCACACGGCTGTCGGGCTCGGTGGGTGCGTGGCGCACGTGAGAGGCAGTGTGGACAGCGGTTAAACAAGCTCTGCACCCATGGGGACCACTGTGAATTCCATCTCCATCCCTACCAGCTCTGTCTTTAGGGACGCTGAAGTTCCCTGACCTTTGGTTTCCTAATTTGTAAAATGAGGAGGATATTACACCTGCACTCACCACACCGGTTTAAGGACCAAAGTGAGAAGATATTGGTAAAACCTTCAGCACAGCGCCTGGCAGACAAGATACAGTAAATACTGCTGTTATTACTGTTTGTGCCCAACAGAATAAGAATCACCAGACAAAATTTCCTGAAAGGATGCCTAAGAAAGTTTCGGTGGATATATTTGGTTACCAGGCCAAGGCTCGTTCTTCTCTTTTTTCTTCCTGACAGCTCTCTAATTTGCATCACATTTGATGAAGTTGCTGTCTCCTGCCCACGCAGCCTGTGTGTTTCAAGCAAGGCTGACCTCATCCCCAGATGCTGCAATGGGCCATATAAATCAGAGTAATCCAGTCCCCTGGGCCCAGGGGTTATTCAGAACTGGGCATGTGCCCTAATTCAGGCTGATGAGACACAGAAGAGGTGTCCTAGAAACTTCTGGGGGAAAAGTCTCCTGGGTTTTAAGAAAAAGAGGATGTCCTCTCTTCCTCCAGATGTTGCATTATGTGGATGTAAAGGCTGTACTTTCAGAGCTTTCTTCCAATTTCATCTTTTCAAAGATCGGATCTAGCTACAGTCATGCGTGTCTTCAAGCCCTGAAGCTTCAAGCAAGCACAAAGAGGCGGAGGATTTCCATATCTTGGTGCCCCACAAGCCCAAGGACAGAGACAGGAGCTATGTGGAATAAATATATCAGTTGGTATTTTCATTAATTCCAAACAAAAAGAGAGGCGAGGAGCGAGGGCCAGTGCGTGAATTTGGATTCATCGTGGTGTCTGGTGGCAAACACCAGCATCCCGCTCTGCTCCCTGCTCTCTCCTCTGTGCAGCCCACAGGCTTCCTTCTCCAGCTCCAGCTGACAGCAGCGATACCAGATGGCCAGCGCCCAGCCTCCGCTAGAATCAGCCACACCCAGGGCAGGGTCCTCTTTCACAGGGGAGTTTTAACAACTCAAGGCCACATAAAACCAGTTAGTGACAGGGATGGCCAGTGGCGACATGCCTGCTGGCTCTTGGTCCAATGTTGTTTGCTCTGTTGCACATTTCTTTTGTAAATAAAACTGGGCCTGTTTTCAAAGAAGCTGATCCACTATCTAGTCGACAGCAGATTTCTACCACAATTGTTTTTTCACGACCTTTCTTAAATGGTATTTTAAAACTACACTTTCAAAATTTTTTTAAAAAGTGAAATGCCAAGGATTTGAGCAAATAAAACAATCCTAGGGGTCACATGTTTTTATGTTTTTAGAGTAATTCTGAGTTGTTTCATTTTTTAGATCTCATTAATAAGGGAAATATCCCTCTGCTTATGGAAGCAGAGGAACACATATTGTGCATGTATGTGCATGTGTGTGCATGCTACATTTGAGTGCTGTCTGCCTAAGGATCTCTGTAAAGGCCCTCAATTGAGGTCATCAAGGTAGCTGGTGTCAGAATGACCTAGAGGTCAGCATATCTCACTCTACTTCAGAGGCAAAGGGTTTAGAGTAAGATCAAGGACTACACACTAAAGAATGTGACTTATTTCATCTTCCTTCCTGCCTCCACTAAGACTTAGTAAAACCACCTTGAAAGAAGGAAGGAAAGAAAGAGAGAAGGAGGGAAGGAGGGAAAGAGAGAAGGAAGATAGTAACTTCCGTTGGGTTGGGAATATAAACTCCTAACAGGTAAGACCTGGGTCTGTCGGTTTAGTGTTATTTGGTTTGGGGGTTTTAAAACTACTACGTATTTTTAATTGACAAATGAAAATTGTATATATTTATGGGGTATAACATGATGTTTTAGGGTTTTCTATATATAAGACCATGTTGTCTGCAAACGGAGCCAATTTACTTTTTCCTCTTCAATTTGGATGCCTTTTATTTCTTTGTCTTACTTAATTGCTCTGGGTAGGACTTCTAGTACTATGTTGAACAGAAGTAACAAGAGTAGACATGCTTGTCTTGTTCCTGATCTTAGAAATAAAAAAAGCCTCAACTTTTCACCATTGAATAGGATGTTAATTGTGAGCTTGTCATATATAGCCTTTATTATGTTGAGGTACATTCCTTCTATACCTATTTGTTGAGAGCTTTTATCATGAAAGGATGTTGAATTTTGTCAAATGCTTTTTCTGTATCTATTGAGATGGTCATATGGTTTTTATCCTTCATTCTGTTAATGCAATGTATCATATTTATTGATTTATATATGTTACATATGTTGAACCATCCTTGCATCCTGGGGATAAATCTCACTTGATCATGGCGAATGATCTTTTTTTTTTTTCTTTTTAGAGATGAGGATCTCACTATGTTGCCTGGTGCCCAGGCTAGACTTGAACTCCTGGGCTCAAGCAATCCTGCCTTAACCTCCTGAGTAGCTAGGACTACAGGCATGCACCATTGCGTATGGCCAAATGATCCTTTTAATGTGCTGTTCATTTCGATTTGCTAGTGTTTTGTTGAGGATTTTTGCATCTGTGTTCATCAGGGATACTGGCCTGTAATTTTCTTTTCTTGTGGTGTCCTTGTTTGGCTTTGGCATCAGGGTAATGCTTGTGAAATGAGATAGGAAGTGTTCCCTCTCTTCAATTTTTTGGAAGAATTTGAGAAAGATTGGTATTGTTATTCTTCACACGTTTGGTAGAAGTCAGCAGTGCAGCCATCAGATCCTGGGCTTTACTTTGATGGGAGATATTTACTACTGATTGAATCTCCTTACTTGTTATTGGTCTGTTCTGTAGCTTTGGTTTTATGTAACACTTCACACACTTCACACTTGGTAAACTCTCGAGGTGTCTATTCCTCTGTAAAACAAAGAAATGACAAAACTTCAAAAGAACCTCAGATCAGATCTACTTTGTGGCTTCCACAAAGAGCTACCCATCCACCTATTGTTCCCATTAGTTTGGAACTGATTGCCTGAATTCTCAGTCCCTCTCGACCTGATTTGTGATAGGATAAGGAGTGTTTCTAGTTGCACGTCCTACAGCTCAGGCCAAGGGAAAACAGTGTTAACACACAAAGCTCTGCCAGGGTTCATTTTTAAAGGAATGAGTTTCTATCCCACAAGTTGCATGTTTTTCAAAAGGTCATCTACTGGAGTCAGAGTCCAAATGGTTTTCAATAAACCACTTTGCAGATGACCTAACTTAGGAAAGAATCTCATGCCCACGAGGCAGTTTCTTTTAGGGAACATTTGCTTAGCATTAGAATGAGCTGGCTTCCTCTGGAGGGCCGGTGGTGTGACCTTGGCCCCCGATCTGGCACAGACTTTCAGATTGTTCAGGGTGTCAGTCTAAACTGTTCGAGCCCTCTGTCAGACTCTCAGGAAGGGTGGGCAGGGTCCTGGGCCTCTCTTTACCTCCCTGTAGCACTCACTGTCGAGCACACCTTGCACCCCTACCCCAACAACAGTTAAAAAGGCAGGAGACAAAATTCTTGGCCAAAAGTTCTAAACGGTGATATTTGCAACTGTTGGCCACTAGCCAAACCTGGATTTACGTGTTTTATGGGCCTAAGGTAAGAGAGAGATTTATGTTCACTTAGTTTTCTTTCCTGGTACAAAGTACCTGTCTAGAGTTGGCCTGGAGCCATATTAGGGAAGGCGTGATTCTTGTCTGAGGACTGCTGTTGTGAATATCAGCTTTAATCAGCTTTAAAATTACCTCTTGTTCAAGTATGAAGACCTGAGCATCACCCCAAGACATCACACAAATGACCAAAATAGAAGAGGGCCTGTCCAAAGACCAGCTTTCCCATTCCGCAGAGAAAAGCAGGAGTCTCCAAAAGGAGAAAGACGCGCATCCCAGAGGTATTGAAACCTGGGAAGGGGCAGCTCATTTTCGGTTTTCTAGTCTCAGTCGGAGCCCAGAGGGATTTAGCAGAAGCTGTTATCAGCAGTCTTCCTTAACCAGCATCTGACAGAGCTTGTACCTTCCACTGAAAAGGAGAAGTCTTCCCCCAGACTATTCAAAGAATTTCTTCATCACTCAGCCCAATTTTTCTTTCCTCTCCAAACAATGCAATGCTCACTTTCCTAAAGAAGTGATGTGATTTTCCATCTCACCCAAACCCTCTGCAGGAGCCAATCCTGATTTCTTAATTTATCAGTGAGATCAATAAAGGTTTGAGGGTCTGACCAACCAGAATAGCAGCGGTTCCCTTGCTGGGTCAGGACACAGCTGAGACTGCAATGTCGCCCCTGAACTCCCGGACCAGCATTGCATCCGTCACCAGGTGACTGACACAGTGCACAGAAGGGGTCCTTGCTGCCACTGCTGCTGGGCAGCCCAGGTACGTCTCCTGAACAACCCCACTTCCTTTCTCATCTCAACTTCCTAAGGAAGACAGGTAATCAATGGACAGATTAGTGGATGCATAATTTATATGTTCAACTTCACTATATTTGTTTAATAACAGTCTGGTTTCTCCACCCTACTTGCAATGAGATTGTCTTTCCTGCCCAGGAATCCCAGAGGTTCAGTCCTGAGGGTGAGCCCTGCTCTGCGCTGCTCCTGCTGCTCCTCACCCCTCCGCACTGGGGCAGGATCAGAGGCGTCTGGAACATCAGCTGTGGCTCCGAACAGAACCATCTCTCCGCTTCCAGCCCCCTCTGAGCAAGTCCACAGTCTACATTGCAGCCCTGCAATGGCCGATTCCTTGCAAAAAAGGTTTTAAATCCAATTTAGCAATTTTAATTTAACATGCCAGATGAGGTTGGTTTTACTGAAACTAAATTTCCACTTCCAGTAGTAATTATGATAGCTAATAAGTTTTGAGCAAGTATTATGTTCAAGACCAAAGCGCTTTAAATGATTTAGCCCATTTAACCTTACAACCGCTCCAGAGGTAAGTATTTCTATTATTCTCATTCTACTGAAAAAGACAGCGGGCCTAGAGGAGTTAACTACGTTTCCCAAGGAAACATATCTAAGAGGTGGCCAAGCCAGGCTTTGAGCCCAGGAGGTCTGACCCAGGGCTCCCACTCACGACCACCGGTAGTTTTTTGGATGCCGACTGCCACGGTGCAGGCCGTTCCTTGGGTTCAGCGTGTCTGTATTACCATGGGTCGTGTCAGGACTCCATTCTCTCACCCTTCTTTTCTCTGTTGGAACCAAGTGTGAGCTCACATTCACGCAGCTTGCCCTGATAAGCAGCACAAGCAGCTCATTTACCTCGTTCTCCAGCTCTCCTCTCATTCACCCCAAGTACCGCTTGGAGTCCAAGGGATCAAAACACAAAGGGAGGCCGGGCACGGAGGCTCA
>CAUYSK010112075.1:0-51916 GCA_963575035.1 Avahi laniger
GATCTTTCCATGCCTTTTCAAATTATAGATGAATGATAACCTTTTAGAGGTTTTATACTTTAGCCAAAAGGTTCAGTTACATTAAAATCCAACTTCTTAAAGCACATACAGGATTGTAGTCTACATGCGGAATATTTTTTAGTTGATGATACCCGGTCATCAGCATCAATATTAATGCTTTATCTATAGCCTCATAAGTACGCCTGCACAGTTAACTTTCAGTCTTTTCTAATTGTGGTGTATTTACGGAAGTTATTAGTAATTGCTTTCCTGAAGTTTCTTTGCTCAGCGATAAATGTACATATAATTAGTAAATTTGGGGAACGTATTAATAAAGTGTGCAAACATATTCAGAAATCTTTATCGGTACTTTTGATGGTGTCTCACAATGTTCCAGTATCCGCATAACAAGGTTCTCAGATTTTTCTGCCGAATTTATACCCTGAGGGACTGGAGGAAGACCCTGGCAGTGCCTCTGTAATCTGCATAGGTCTTAGAAGGCTAAGGTTTCATCTTTAAGCCATACGTGGATTTTATATTTTTTTTTCTGTAACACACTCGTGTTTATTTTAATGTAAATATGATACTTTAAAGCACTTAACAGTTATGTCCACTCTGTGTTCTAGAAGATAGTCCATGCTATTCTATAGTTCTACTGCCTTGGCATATCGTTCTTTGCTCTTAAGGGTATGAGTTTGAGAAGCATGAAACAATGTAATGCTCTTTTGTCCTTATTATTAAAAAACAGATTGGCGACCTTGAAAGAGTTCCTTTTATTAGATCATCTCTCCCACATGGAATGGAATATTTCATTTCCCCTCATTTTTTTCCCTGACTTTCACTAATTCTCTACTTTTGATAAGAAAGCTTAACAAAGTACTTGATCTGAGTCTAAACTGGAAGACTGTTTAGCTAAGGCTCAGTAATTGCACGACATTGTGCTTTAAAGGGAGATGGTGACAAAGAGCGTGGAAGTCAAATATCCTATGTGTAGGTGGAAGAGAAAAAATGCTAATTACTGGCACAAACTGATGATGTTTAGTGATGGCAGAAGGTAGGCAGGTGTGATATTATATTGTTAGGTGTCAGTAGAGGATCTAACCTGAAAATATTTGGAAAATCCAGGAAAATAAAAAGGATCATGAAGAAATTGAACAATGATGGTGATGGTTTGGGGGTGGAGCGGAGGCAGGTAGAGGACAGAGCAAGGCCTGTGATGTAACAGGTGGCCAAGGCATGGATTTCTTCCTCCCTCCCTCCCTTCCTTCCACCATAGACAGCATAATTTGTAAGACGGTTGACATTATTTTCAAGATTCCTTTCAAGTATTTTCTTAGATGACTTTTCACTAGCACGCTCCCACTTGCCTCCTTTTCTAGAACAGGCTTCTGTTTCTGGGCAGCTGCCTCTCCTGTCTTCTCCTTCATCCTTGGGCCACGCCGCAGTAGACCCAGCTGTCCTGGGACAACAGTAGCTCTCGTTAGGCTGGGTGGCGTGCACGGATTTTCGGTGTGTGCATGGAGGTCTTCTCCACAAATGCCTGTCTACTTGACGTCCATAACACACCACTGACTCAGGGGTTTGCTTTTTGGAATTTCCCCCTCTTTACTTCATTTAATGTTAATCTGTTTTTGAAACAAGTTTTTTAGTAAACAGGCATATGTAAATAACAGGTATTCCCCTTGTAGTGACAAGAATATGTTTCTTCTTCTAGAGACTCAGTTTAGACGGATGAGCATTTTAGATTTTGCCTTTACCCGAATCAAGGTAATTTCTTACGTGTAAGACATCATGAAGTTTCATCTGCACTGGCAGGCTGGGGAAGGAATGCTGTGTATGTCTGCAGTTTATGCACATTTATTCACAAGCTTCCATAAAAATGGAACAAAAAATTAATGACAAAGGGAAGCAGATTCCTTACATATGATTCCATAGCCTATTTTTCTGTGGGCTTTGGGGTATGTGTCACAGGGTTGTTACAGACTCATCTTCCTGGGGCATGACATTTGTAGATATTGGTTAATTTATTCATTAAATATTTTCTGAGTGGTTCCTATGTGCCAGGAACTGTGCTAAAGTGGTGGGGATAGAAAAAATGTGCACTTACAGAGGTAATAACGTTAGATGTGATATAAATAACCCAATTAATAGATGATGAGTCAACTGAGAATTAAATGGACAACTTTAATATTTGACCTAAATACTATTACTATTGAGCTTTAAATATCCCTGTGTTCTTTCACAATTTATCTTCTCTGCTGCTTTTCCTTTCCTTGACTATGGATGATACGGCTGAGAGCAAAACCAGCATTCCTTGCCCTGTCTCAAGTCTTGCTGTGAGAGCAACTGATAGCCCGTAGGATGCATAACTTGGTAACTTAAGCCAATAGCGATTGTTTATGAAGTAGCCGAAGGAATGAATTTTTAAAAATTGAAATTCTAATCGTGCAAATATTTAAATCTTTGGAAATTTGAACTAGATATCATTAAAAAATAAACAATAGGGTTCATGCTCGACCTCTTGTTAAAAAATGCTTTAATGGGCTGAAATCAGTTGTTTAACATCATTCAATACCATTTTTATATTTGAAGTTGTTCATAAGTTCAGGATATTTTTAGAATGCTAAAACAATCAGTGTTCATTTTGTTCAGGTTCATCAAAATGGATTTCAAATGGTAAACACCATTGGTCATTTTAAAATTATTTTTCTGACGAATTCTGCATATTCTGGGAGACAGTCATTGTAGAAATTGCTTACAAAATAATTCTGAATCTCATGTTTTGTTACCATCTCATTTCTTACCGTAATATGGTATGGAACCAGACTGCAATTACACTTTCACAATTACTTTGTTATATGGGCTGAAATATACTCCTGAAGCTCTTATTACCTTTTCCATACACCATTTGCACAGACCTGCTGATGTCTGTCAGCGGTGCTTCCTTAGGACAATCAGCCATTCTTAGCGGGTTGTGTTTAAATTCAGAACACCACAAATAGAGAGCACCTCTCTCCTTGCTGATGAATTTTTAATGCTCGAGCATTTGTAATAATTCTAAGGACTTCATTATAATAGCTTGCAGAATTAGGACGTGTGTTTTAGCATGTTGGATATTTACTTGTGTTCTTTGTCAAAGAGAAAAAAATGAAAAAAACGCAATATTAATTGAGTGTGTTTGTGTCTGTAGCAACCTGAGAATTATGGTGTTGCCTAGTGTTAGAGCTTCTTTTCCCTGAAAGAGATTGTTTAAGATTTTCTACTTCAAATAATTTACTCAAAAGCTCTTCTTTTCTCTATAATCACGTTTTATGGGGAAAAAAGACACAACTCCACTCCATGTCTTTAAATGGAAACTGGAATGCCATATATTCAAATATGGAATACATTTACATTTAATAACAAAATCAAGAACCTTTCTTTTACATTACAAAGAGAAATATTCTTTTAAAATAGCCAGTTCTTAGGGTCTTTGAGAGTCTTCCAAATAGAGATTTGGTTGACTTTGAGAGCCATATGGTACAGTCTGTTACCCTCTTTAATGAATTTTTTTCTTTATCATTTTATTTCACTTCTGAACTGTAGTTACATTAGAACAACATATTAAGCCATCTCCTATAAAGTAATGACATTTAAAATATAAATAATAGGAAATAGTTAAAATATAATCACTCTATGTGTTTCTTGTTGTCAAATGCCAACATAGAGTGATTGTTTCCCCTTTGAAAAATTGGAGCTTTGAGTCAAATGCTAATACCCTGAGGGTACTGTATTCCTGTAAGTCTATAATGTCAAATGTTCAGAAATATTCAAATAATTAATTACATACCTCAATTTTTTTTGTATACTTTTTGAAACAACATCATTATTAATTTATTTGGTATTAAATTATTCGGGGTCTGGTTTCTAGGTAATTTCTTATCTGTTTCTGATGACTAGTGATGGCAACAAAATCAATTCATTAAATGGTCCTGTTTGTAGCTTAGTGTGGTAGAAAGAAGATGGAGATGGAATCCAAGGTCCTGGATGTTAATCATAGAACTAACCACATGATGTGGGGCAAGTTACTTTTAATTCTCATTTTTCTCTCTCTAAAACTAGAAACTTAATCACCTCTAAGATTCTCTCCTGCCCAAGAAGCCGGGGGTATCCATTGGCTTGTTAAACAGTATACTCCATAATATCATGAGGTTCTGAGACCGACAACAACCCGAGTATCATCTTCATTACAGACACCAAATTTAAAAATCTAATGCTGTTGTTATTTGTTACATGTCAAGAGAAAAGGCACCATGGCATCCATCATAACAACCAAATAGCACAGCAAGGTAGGTTTCGGAAAAGCAAAACTTAGAGCAGACAGTAAACATGATTTTAACTAGTTTCAGCATACCATTTTATCAGAAAACTTCACTCTTTTTAACTGAGGTATGCTGGAACCATTTTTGGCTTAAAGGGCAACTTGGGCTTATTATATAGGCAATGGATAAAATGTTTCTCCTAGGTATCATTGTACTGATAGGGCAAGTCATGGATCATACATTAGAGAAGGAACTTGGGAATCAGATGTCAGGGAGGATGGTGTAGGAGGACAGGTGGCCAGAGGTCCCAGAGAGCTGGGAAGAGGCCAGGGATTTAGCAGGGCCTGAAGGAGCAAGCCACACAGCCACATCCAGGCATCTTGATTAAAACAATATCCTGCCCCACTCCCAGATTTATTATCATCATTATTAGGATTCTTGCAGCGCTGTAACAAGTCCTAGCCTTTCTAACTCAGGCAAACTTGAAAGGCCTATTTTTAAGTGGAGAGTGTGCAGGCTTTCAAAACGGACCTGCCTTATATCACCCAGCTCTGTCTTTCACAAATATAGTATCAGCAGGGTTCAAGGAGGCAGAGTTCCTGACTTTAAGAAGTTTTTAGTTTGGGGAAAAAAAAAAGTTTATACTTGAAAAAATAAAAAAATGCAGAGAGAATAGCATGAAAGAGAAAATATATTCTTAGCACTAGATTTTCAGTCAGTTGTTCTTAACTTTTTTGGTTCACACATGGAAGCCAATATTCTAGAATTTCTGACACTGTACTTAAAAGGAATTAATAGGTCAGTGCCTTAAAAACAAAGTTTCAGACAATTTTAAAAGGGAATCTTGCTCAGCTCTCTTGCTGCTCCCTGGCTCACTCTCTGCTGTTGAGCCTGGTGCTGGCACGCCGTGGGCACCCACGGGGCCATGCTTTTGGATGTGCCAGTAGCTGCCCTTTTCTTGGACTTTGGCTCATTGTGACTCTTACATCTTTATATCTCTTACCTTAGCTGCACCAAGATCGTATTTGTGCTGGCTGCTTCACGTGATGTATTCCTTTCAATGTGCCCCCTGACCAGACAGGACCATAAGTAATTGATCTCAGTTAGGACAGAGACAAAATTTGGCTTTGGTCCAAATGTAGAGGCCCGCCATGAAGAATTGAAAAACAACAATATGCTTTGACCGATTGGTTTGACAACCACTTGTTGTCAAAGTCCCAAAGATAACCTTTATATTTAGAAGACATGTGGATACAAAACAAAATATTAAAATCATATGTTTGTGAAACATAATGTTTACATATTTGAAAACTTTTAAACTATTTTCAGTTTCTCAAGAGAACACTGGAGACTTTCTGTACCATTCTGTACAATTATTCAAGGCCATAGCAGAAATCATTCAATTGCTAACTGTTGATTTATTTGAGTTATACAGATAGATTTTTCCAGCAGCTCTGGTGTAGGATGTACCATAAATAAGAAAGAATTCTAGGCCTGAAGGAAGCAGAGGAAACTTGGGGTGAGTTTCTTTAATTCTCTGTGCCTTGGTTTCCCCATCTGCAAAATGGAAATCATGGTAGTATTTCATTTATAGGATTTATAGTGAAGATTAAATGATAAAAATTGTATAAAGCACCCACCCAGACTGCCTGGAACAGAAGTGTTCATCTCATTAGCTGCTGTTACTGTTGCTGCTGCTTCTGCAAAACTCACTCTGGTTGCATGAACACTGCCAGAAGAACTCCTGCTGTCTGTAAACTTCAACACTTCTGAAACTCATTGGCTAATATTCTCTGGCCTCCTCAGACTGGTATGGAAGCCCATGGCATTGTTTGTAATATCACACCGGTGTAGTCATGAGCTTGGTAAAGTTACCATCTGAGACCTGTGGTCAGAACCTTCCCAGAGATGCCGTCACTTCAAGGACATCCCACCTGAAGGTGCCAGCTGACTTCCAGATCAAGCGCTTGCTCCCCTACTTATGGCTATGGGTCCCTTTGGTCACCAATAAGTCCCAAAACAAAAGCTGGAGTACTGTCTACCGTTGGCCCCAGTAAAATATGCATCTCAGCTGGGATGGCCCTCTAGCCTTGTCCCATCAGCACAGTAACTCAGATTAATCTATCAGATTAAATTAGACCCCAAGAGATGTCAGATAAAGAAGTCTCAACCCAAGATACCTTTAGACTTTTGTGTGTAGGACATTTGAGTGCTGGGTCAGAAAGAACAGGAGACCTTTCACTGAAAGACCATGTGAGTACACCAGCAGCACACTCCCCCTGGTTCTGAGCTGAGTCTACCCTGTACTTGCTCCTGGAGGTGTATGCACATGTCTACAAGATGGAGCAGCAAGTCTCCCCTCCTGTGAAACTCTGTATCTCCAGATGTCTCTAAAATTCCTGGAAATGATACTATGACCATTGTCTGTGAAGCAGGAGCCAAATTAACTTTGTCGTGAATTTCTGGGTTGAGTTTTAATCTTTTAACTAAATTATAGATTCATGATTTTTGTATGTGCCACCAAGTTTTAAGAATTGCTTCTGAGATATTTCGGGACAATCTGGATTTCATTGAACACAGTTTTATCACCATGTAGTCTATAGATGGGGGAGGAATTCACTTTCAAATTGGAGCGCTGCATTGTCTGTATTGGTTATCACTTTTAGCTTTGGTTTGAGGTTAGTAAAAAGTAAATTGCCACAGTGCAAAGAAGTTAAGATGGGTTAGAGATTCCCCATGTGATAGGGATTGAGCAAAAGCTCTTCAAATGGCCACTACTATCATTAGGAATGCTAATGGGTGCTAGAAAATTAAACTAATTAAAGTCACTTTTGAAACCATGTTAGTCTATTTCAGCAGGTGATAATAAGAGTGTTAAAGAGACATTAGCATTCCATTTATTCTTTTATTAGTAATTTGATAAGGAGCAATTATCCTTTAATTGGTATTGCCTCTCATAGTTTTCAGACATTTGTACATACATTTTAAATGCATAACAGCACTGTGAGGGTGAGGTGGCCACTGGGCTATTTGGATCTCCATTTTACAGCAAAGGAAACTGAGGTTCAGTGTGTTTAAGTGAATTATTTATAATCATGTGGTCAGTAAATGTCACGGAATGGGAATGTGCTGAATGGGTAAGCTGATACAAATACATCTCCATACATCTATTATTTGGTCAATCAGTTCTGCTGAATTCTGGAAGCCATGAGATGACCAGCATGCCTACCCAAACTTTCAAGTCACTTTCTCAATGAGAACATCTGTGAAAATGCTAATTTGTTTCACCTTATAGGAGTCTCATTTTTAAAGAATGTGCAAGAATCTGCTTTTTTAAAATCATTTTTAATGTGATTTTTGTTGCAGAGTATTTGTGAGAGAACTAAATGCACATAAAGTCAACATTGACAATGCAAGAAAATTCCTTGAAGGGAATGTTTGAAATCTTAGGTGTAATTTTTTTAATGTGTTAGAATGTGGGCCGAATGTATCTCTGAAATTTCTATGGAAAACCAAAAAAAAAAAAAAAAAAAAGAAGAAGAAGGTTTTAAAGCAAATATTATCTTTATGTATGTAGTTATAAGGTCAAATTATATCCTAAAACAAGTGACTTCAATTACTTAATTCAACAAACATTAACAACAAAATCTTGGAAGATACATATATGATCATAGTTCCTGCCCTCAGGTGCTTAAAGCACAATGGAGTGTATAAGACACTTGTATAATGACCATGCAACACAGAGATAGTGCTTTAAAAGAAATGCAAATGTTCATGAATTTCGAATAATAGTATCCAATACTAGTCTTCTTTTTGTATCATTATTTTGAGATCCAGTATAGCTGTAGGCTTTCTGTGCCACTACCAAATGTAGTGACATCGGTAAGACCAAAAGGCTCTTTGAATGTCTTTTCTTTAGGAACCAGAATGGAAGGTGACTAAAATATGTGTTTCTCTTATAGAGTTGTCTGTAGAAATGTAAGCCTCCTTGGGGGCTTAGATAACTTTAAAGGATCCTGCTCATTCTTCAGAAATGTCAAACCCGTTAAAAGTACAGTCTGCGGATTTGCTTCTAAACTCTACACCTCTTCAGAAGTCCTTCAGCACTGTGACTCGTGCCAATTATTGTTTGCATTTTAAGAATATTTTAATTACAAAGTCTTTCAAACCCAATTACTATCATTACTTACAATTATGATAATTAAATAAAATAATTAACTGCCCAATTATTATAATAAACCTTTCAAACCCAATAATTATGTAATAATTATAATAGTATACTATTATTTCAATATTATAGTAGTAAGGTATACTAGTATAATAGTATACTATTATGATAGCATATAGTATAATATATACTATAATAGTACACTTTAATTTATAATATTAAATGTATATTTCCATATGTAATATGTCATGCTATTATACTATATAATAATAGTATAATTATGTAATACTTTATAATTCTTAATATTATATTTATTACATTTCAATTCGTATAGAAATAAAAGTTAAAACATTCCCACTCTCCCCTCTAATTCTGCTTCCAGAAATAATATCTGCTAATACTTTAGTGTATATGTTTCCATTCTCTTTACTATTTTCATTTAAGCATAAATATTTATGCTATTAAAGATATACTTAAATATATATTGAGTATTAAAAATCTGTAAAACATGTAATTTTTAACCAAATTGGAATCATGTTATATGTCATATTCTTTTTATTTTGCTTATCCTAATTGTTCAGTAAATAATGGTTGAAAATCCTTAGTTTGCCAGCTTCCATTTATACCGCCATCACTCCTTTGTTATTTCAGTGTTATAAGCAGATATTTGCTTTGTTTAATGTGGCAGGCTGGTAGGTAAATGCAAATTATGTGACATTCTCTGCAGGAAACTTTGTTATTGGCACTTACCAAGATGTCAGTGTAAGCTGATCAAGTCTTTAAGTGAGTCCTCCTGGGTCATTTTTAAAAGGATGAATTATTAAGGAAAATAATTAGGATTTATAGCTAAACACTAACATTATAAGTCACTTTACTATAATTAAAATCATATATGCAGAAGCAAGAATGTATTTCAAGCAAACAGGTTCCAGTTGCAGGTGAATCTGAACAGAAAAGTTTATGCTTTACAGGAGAAAGAAAAGACTTCAGGTACATTTTCTAGACAGGTATTCCCTCATTATGAAGGTACAGCAATAGCTGTAAATATTTAGTTATTTTACCAGACTTAAGGAAAACATTTATTGAAGTAATGACATTCATAGGATTTAGTTCAGAAGCTTTGCTAGCAACTGAAATATCTCCAATAAAAGTGATGTACTCAGCACTTACGCTACGTCTAGATATAACAAAGTACATGGTAATTATTCAATGGTGGTTAACTGAGCACACAGCACCTGTACTTGGCTCTATTGGGAATTAAAGTAAGAATAAGACATAGTTTGCTCAAGGACTTCACAGTTCTGTAGATGTGTTCACCTGCATTATTTCTCCACAGCTCTTATGAGAATGGACAGTGTAATGGAGAGATGAATCTTGGGCATAATATGCCACTCACAACCAGTAAGTGATGAAGGCAAAATTGGAAGGAGGCTCTCACTACTACATAGGAAGGATGAATAGGTCTGAGCTGCAGAAGTTCTTCTGTGACCTTATCCTGTGCCCATGGAGAAAGTGCTTTTAGATCTTGTGACTTTTTCTCATTGAGTTCACATATAGCCTTAAGATTTTACTTCTAGATGATGCTTATTTGTTGGTTTTGGGATCCAACCTGCCACCTGTTTGCCAGTCCTGCCCAATCATGGGAAGTGCTAAGATGGAACAAGGCACAGGAAGCACAAAAGGAGGCTCTAACCCAGCCTGGATTCAAAGACTTCCTGGATGGGGGTGGGGAGACGATGGAAATTGAAGAATCAGTGAGAATTAGGCAGGATAAAGTCGAGAAATGTTTCCCAGATCAGGAGTCCAGGATGAGTGAAGGTGTGGAGCATTCGTCTTCATGAGCCTTTGGGGAGCTACCTGCAGGCTGATTTTGCTAGAACAAGAGGAATGAGGATGGCGGTGGGGCAAGACTCTTCTCATGAGTTATGGTTAAAGAGCTTGGCATTTGTTTGTTGATGTTTGTAAGTTATTTAAAGGTTTTCCAGAGGAAGTATGGTATCAGATGTAGATTTTAGAGCAATTACTCTGGCTTCAGTATGATGATTGGATTTATGATGACAGGTTGGAGAGCAGGAATACCAATTAGGAATCTGTCAGACTGATAGTCTTCCAACTGTTTTTTATAACAGCCCGCAAAAGCCTGTTTTTTTCCTAAAAAAAACCCCTCAATTCTTATACTGAAATTTAATAAATACAGGAGATAGAAAAAAGAGAAATCCTAGAACTTCTTAGAAGAAATTTTGAAAACCATTGGAGCTAGATGAAGCTGAAGGGAGAATGGAGTGGCTGCACTGGTCCAGCCTGGTGGAGATCAGCGGAAAGATTTGGGATGTATGTGGGAGGGAAAATCAGATGTGGATGCTTGGTTGCTTGCTAGTCACTGAGAAACAAAATCCTTTCCAACATGGTAACAACGTTCATTGACACCACGTACCAGGCATGCATGAAGTACTGTGCTGAATAACCTATGTTACCTCATTTAATTTTTATAATAACTTTATGAGAGATGTGCTGTTATGAACCCCATTTTATAGGTGAGAAAACAGTTTTGTGCTTTGGGTGTTAAGCACAAAACTGAATTAAGACTGACATCTACACCTCTCTGCTCGTATTGCCTAAGAACAGCCTATTGGGAATGAAGGAAAAGAATCATGGGATAGCCCACGTTTGGGGGGTGAGCAGAGGAAGAGACCCCCAAAAAGAAATAAAAAGGAGTGGTCAGAGAGAATCGGGAAAGAGTGGTATCGAGGGAGCCAAGAGAATAGAGAGTCCCGGGAAGTGTGTCATCAACAGTGACTATTATAATAAGATAGAGCCTGAGAAACAGCCATAGACCTTTTCCAAAAGGGCATCACTGGCAACTTGATGGAATTAGTTTGAACAAAGTACTGAGATTTGAAACCAGGCAGTCGTGGACCGAGGAATGAGAGGGAATCGAGGCTGTTGAGGCCAGCAGTACGGATGGCTCTTTCAGTATTTACCTGAGATGGTGAGGGGAGGGAGAGAGCAGTCGTTGGGGAAGATAGAGCACGAGTGGTTATTTTTGGACCGGAGAGACTTGAGTGCATTTGTATGTGAGGGACAGCACTGCTAGAGAAGGAGCAAGTGGGGAAATATGATGGTGTCAAAACTCGTGGAGGGAGCTCAGAACACACTGGGGCAGAAGTGGGGTTGTCTGCAGTAGAAGGAGGACACCTGTGCTTTGCAACAGGAGGGAAGCAAGTAAGGACGAATGAGGAAGGTGGTTGATTTGTGTTGTGGACTTCGAGGAAGTTCTCCAAGTTAAGTCCCTGGTTACTCTGTGAACTGGGAGATGGAATCATACGCTCAGATTGAGTTGTATCTAAGTCTTCCCAGGATCTCGGGTTTCTTCTTTCTTAAGAGATGGTTCTGTTAATATCAGGGGCTAACTAACAGGTGACATTCTCTGGTTTGCTTTTTCCTTCCAAATTTAATTATAGATATAGAAAGGATACATGATATCCACAATGCCCACCTCTTGACATCAGATGATATCTGATCATGTCCTGCATTGGAAACACCTGATGAGTTCTACCAAGGAACTCTTAGATTTAAGCAAAACTTAAAGAATCATGGACAGATAATTTTATTAGGTTCTTCAGTATGAAATGTCTGATTTCCTTAAGTACTAAGTTAGACAGTTGATATCTATGACAATTCACTTTGACACTTCTTTCTTTTTTGTTTTTTTTTTTATTGTGAAGGTACATCTTCAGTCTTTCAAATGCATGGTTTGGCTTGTGATTATCTCTCAATTTTTTTTTTAGAGCACTTTGTGTTAAACCATGGATAAGTCAAAAATTCATGTTATTTTCGAATATGAGTTCCATTGTGGAAGCAATACAGCACAGACAGCTCGAAATATCAATGAAGTGTTTGGGAAGGATGTGGCTAATGAATCCATAGTACATCAATGGTTTGAGAAGTTCCATTCTGGTGATTTTAATCTTGAAAATGAGCCAGATGGGTGACCTAAGACCAAGTTCGATAATGATGAGCTGAAAGCTATAGTTTAAGTGAATCCATCTCAGCCTACATGTGAATTAGCAGCAAGGTTTGACATTACTATTCCAACAATATTGGACAATTTGAAACAAATGGGAAGGTAAAGAAGCTGGATAGATGGGTTCCACATGAATTAAACGAGCATCAGAAGAGAAATCCTCTCAAAGCTTGCCTTCCTTTCTTTCCTGTCACGAAACAAAGGCAAACCATTTCTGCACCGTATTCTTACATGTAATGAAAATGGATTCTTTTTAACAATCGTAGCATTCAGCACAATGGTTGGATAAAGATGAAGTTCCAAAACACAGTCCAAAACCGAATATTCATCAAAAAAGGCTAATAGTGTCTGTTTGGTGGTCCAACGCTGGTATTATCCACTACAGCTTCGTGAAACCTGGTCAATCAATTACAGCAGATGTCTGCTGCACCCAATTGGACGAAATGATGAGGATGCTTGCCATTAAGCAGCCAACACTGGTCAACAGAGACAGGCCACTCCTCTTGCAAGACAACGCTTGACCACATGTCACACAAACAATGCTGCTCAAACTACAGAGGCTGGACTTGGAAACTCTCTGTCATCCACTGTATTCATCAGACCTTGCACCAACTGACTATCAGTTCTTCCAGGTTTTGGACCCCTTCTTGCAAGGAAAAATATTCAATTCTCAACAAGCTGTGGAAAACGCCTTTTGTGATTTCATCGCCACTCACTCTTCAGGCTTCTTTGCTGCTGGCATAAACAAGCTACCATTAAGATATCAAAACTGTGTCGATACACAGTTTAGCTGTATACTTTGATTAATTGTACTGCTTCTTGTTTGAGATATAATAAACTACCCTTTTGATTCAAAATCGGACATTTCATATTTAATGACCTATTCTGTTACCTACAGCAAGATTTTCCACACTGTGTGCTGAAAATATTTATGTCTTGTGGATTTTTCAGTAAGTGCTTCTTGAGAGAAGTGTCCAAATAAATGAAAACATAACTGCATTCAATATTCTCCTCTTAGAGTCTCATTACATCTTAGCTTATGAAAGGCTTTGAGAAACCCTTCAGTGTTGTTACTTCTTTAACTTTGTGTAATCCAGTAGAACAAGTTTAAGGAAAAATGATTTTTTATCTTGCCATAGTACATCAAAAGCATGTGACCACATCGATGGCCTGTGTGTTGAGTCTAGCTAGCGGGGAGCTCAATCTGATGTACTATCACTGGAGAATGCTGGTCATAAAGTCTTAAGTTCCCAGAGTGGATGGAAGTATTAGGGTACAGAACTTCTGGCTTAATGGGTTTGGATAGAGTCGGGCTGGTCTTGCTTCCCTGAGGCTCTTACATGCCACCAAGGAGTGAGTGGAATCCCATGATGGTCACTGAATCTGAGAAGTCACTTCCAACACGCACCGCTATTAAACAAAATAGTGGCTATTTGAGGGACTTGCACAACTCTAACTGAATGTACCCTCGAGATTACTGGAGAGCCGAAAGAGATCTCTGTGGTGGTCCCACAACCAACTGAACTCGAGACATGACCCTAAAGTGAGAAAATATACAACAGTACGTGACCGAAAGATAATGGCTATTTCATACAGCCCTAAAGGTGTATGCTAGGTCATAAACCCTTATGCTTTGGCGTAAGCTCATCCTAGGTCGTAAGCATGTATGCTATGCCATAAACACATTTTTTGCATCATAAGCTTGTATACTATGCCATAAGCATGTATGCTACACTCTAAACACATATGCTAAGTCCACCGTCAGCATGAAGCTCTGTTAGCAGGCTTTTTACAAAGTGAATTCAAGGGATTAGGTTTTATTAAGATCTTGATTTTCATTTTGCCACGGAATATGATTATTAATTCTTTTTAGGTCTATACTTATTTTATCTTAAATAAACTTGGATGCTGGCACAGTTACAGTCTATTTAGGTTTGTTTAAGTATTACATTTCATTAACTGTTGGTAATACTAAGATCAGTATTGTTTTCAGTTAAGAGAAGGCCATTAGTGTGATCTATAACTTGCGGCTAATAAGTACCTGCTAAAAAATGTGTAGTCATGTCACTGTGCAAGGGTACCCAAATGTCATCAGTTTGTTTTGATTTGCAAGCGGTGATGCATTGTCTGTGAATGCTCCAGCTTTTCTTACACCACAGCTACCTCATTTGCCAAATATGGGAATGATCCTTTGTTCATGTTAATTGAAAATGACATCCTTATTCATCATATGCAATTTTTTTAGTCATTAAAATTCTGTCCAAAGCCTATCCAACTAAGGGGAATGGCTGAGTAATACCCGGGGCTTGTTAATCTATTGTTATCAGCCTTCTGTTTTATCCTCCTGACATGAACAGAAACAGGAACTATGATGTCCAAACTTTGCCTTGGATTCTGTACCCAAAATGAAATGCTGTAGAAATTATGCCCAGGATCTAGAAACATATTTTTGGCCTAACTCATCCAGAGAATGTTTAGAGTCTTTCATTTTACTTGGAAGTTCAAGAACTTAGGTCTGATTCTATCTATTCCCATTGGAATATAAATTCCTATGATAAATTTTCCTTCCCATTGTTACCTACCGCTGCAGAAGTTTACAAAGTATAATGGTGCAATTGATTAAGATAGTGAGCTGAAATGGACTTCTGAAAGAAAAAAAAAATACCTTTGAAAATAAGTCTGGATCTAAATTATACTGCTAATCATCACCTGAATTAAGATATAGCCAAAGGCTGTATCTGTTTAATGTCTTATTCTTTCTTTGTGACCTTCTGAAAAGTAGTAAAAAAAAAGACATTAAAATAATTTATATTAGTTGTCAAAAATGTGTTTATTTTTTTTATAATAAAGGTTTCCATCCCTTTGATTAAATTTATGTTTATATTTGACACTTTCTTGAGGTACATAAATTCGCATGACAGTGAAAGTCCACACACTCACAGGACCCAGGGCCAGGTTGAGTTGAATTTGGACGCATGACATAAATAAAAGTGGTTTTATGTTTCACCTTCATCTGGTAGGTGAGCACTCCACCTTTTCTTGTGAAACATAATCGGTTGTGACATGGCAAAATTAGATCCTGGCTATTTATTATCTTCTGAAATCAAACCCCATAACTGGGAAGGCATGTGGTAGGTCTGCTGGGGCAGCTTGCGTGCAGAGGGGAAGGGGGGGCTTTCCAGTTTTATAAGCTCAAGGTGATTTTCTCCAACATCTCGAGCATTTTAATTAATTACCCTGAAAGATTGAGTAAATTATTATTTGAATACTTTAAGGCATCACATGTTAACATTTCAAGGACAAAGTGCTGTACTTTGCTTTTCAACAATGCTTCATCTGTCAGAATATATCTTTGAAATTTATGTAGTTTGTTGCAGAGTAAAGGGGAGACCGACGTGGAGTCCTGTGAGTTATTAGGAGACAGCAGAGTCAAACGTGATCTATTCCACAATCAAAGGAATATTTATCGATATCTGATTTCAAGTTAGAAATTAACAAAAGTAACAGCAAAATCGATTAGCTGTGTTTTCTCTGAACATGTGAAACAAAATTGGCTTTCTTTGATGAAGTTCTTCTGATTTTTTTTTTTTTTTTAACCCTTGACATAGCTGAAAGGCTAAGGGAATGCCTTCAAATCAGAACAAAACACAGTTCATGGTTGGGCACGCATGCCAGCTTCACCACACCTCACAAAGTGTGTTGTGAGATGTGTCTTCTTCTGTTTATGCTTATAGAGAAAAGACGTTTCAGTTTAGATATAGAAAGCTTTAAAAATATATATTTCATTTTTAAAGCATTCTTTCAGCCTGCAGAAAACCTGGCATGCTGAGTTCGATAAAGTCTGTTTAAATGTAGGAAGTGCATAATATGTCATAGGCTGTTTAGTTGATCTTTGTAACCAATAACAAGCTTCTCTCTGCAGATATAATCTTTCTTTCTCCATAAGGGCACTCAACCTTTTACTAACTTCATCCTGCCATCAGTAGATTAGATTAAATCCCCATTTACTGCATCATATTAATATTTTCAATGGCACACTAATCCAAGAAATAAATGTGTCAGTTTCTATGGCTACAGTGTAATGGGCATACCCATCAGAGAGTGCCTTAAGGCCACATAAAAGACTTAATGTACAGATTGAATAGAAGCACATTATTTATTATGAAGCTATCAAGCCGCGAAATTTAGCAATCTCATTTTTTAAATTTGTTCATTTGACCTGGGCCAATTTGCCTGACTGATAATATTGAATATTTAGTATCACAATGTTGTTGCAGTTTTAAGGATAAAGTGTTTCAGACTAATTTGATTCAGAGCAGTTTGTTGAATTGAGTGATTTTATGTCCCTGAAATCTTTATTGATAACTTCTTTTTTAGTCTTAGTGACTTAAAATTTAAGTGGGGCTAAGGTATAGACTGCTTTATAACACTGGTGATGAGACTCTATTTAGCAAAAATAAATAAATAATAGAAAGGACAGAAATGGAAACAAACCTATTTGGCCTGATTGTGTCTTCTGGACGTGGACCAAAGGGGAGAAGATAAGAATGAGGATGGGGGGAATAATGTGCTCCCTACACCCCAAGAGTCAAACAGCGTTTTATACTCTATGGGCTTTGGTGGGATAGTTTGATTCACCCTGAAAATTTGTAACGGAATCTCAGGGGAACAAAGGTTTGTAAAAAAAAAAAAAAAAGAAAACTCTCTCATTCTCTTTCTCCTGAGCCTCACACCCTCCCTTTCCTTTTCTGCAATAATAAGAAAAATGCTAGGACCATTTGTTAAATGAAAGAGTCCCTCTATCAATACTAAGGCTGCTGCTTTTCACTAGTATATTTACATTGGAACCAAAAATGAACTTGATAATGACAATTTCAAATTGGTGATTTGGTATTATATAATTTTTAAAAATCAATCAAATGTGTTTGACTAGATTCAACTTTTCTTAAAAGTGAATGTAGAACAGAATAGAGAACTCAGTATAAAGCCATCTACCTATAACCAACTGATCTTTGACAAAGCAGATGACAACATACACTGAAGAAAGGCAACGCTATTCAGTAAACGGTGCTGGGAAAACTGGATAGCTGCGTGCAGAAGAATGAAACAGGACCTCTGTCTCTCACCACGTACAACAATTAATTCAAGATGGATAAAAGACTTAAATGTAAGGCATGAAACCATAAAAATTCTAGACGAAAACATAAAAAAAACTCTTCTAGACATCAGTCTGGATGAACTAATTTAGATGTTGAATGTAGCCTTTAATTGCTGGTAACTAAAAACTGTGGTATTAGAATATGACTATTTATTGTCCATTCATTCTTGAACTGCGCGTGAGAATGGAAAGGGTTGCTTTCTTTAAAGTTTGATGGAGGGATGCCTCTCAGGTCAAAGGCTTTTTGTTCAGTGCTATAATTAGTATCTGGAAGATAATGAAAATTTTCAAGCAGATATGTAGGGCCCACTTCCACCTATTTTTTATATTTCTTTCTTTGGTTTGTTCCCTTATTATTTGGCATGATTTATTATTTAAGCAGACATAGGATCCGGAGTTACTACTACAGAGTATCTATTGCTACATGAAATTCCTTTATATTTAGCATTACATTGGAGAATTGTATTTTAATTTGGGATTTGGGTAAAGAATGTTTGAAATTTGTGGCTATTTTGCTGTATTCTAGAAATCTGTTAAAAGACAAAATTATTTTTCTGATATTCCTTTACACTTCCTAAGAGAGCTACTAATAACAACATAAACTGCACCCTTGCCGTAAGCTGACATTTCTAGAATTTCACATGTAAGTAAGACAGTGTAAAGCCCTGTCAGGAGTGGGTGGGAAGACAAGGGAGACTTAGCGGAGCATTTTAGTGGCTTTAAAGGAGTCCTCCCAAACTACTGAAGTCTTAAACTTTATGTTCTGGAAAAGTCTTTTTCCAATAAGTCAAAGTAACTCTCATGACAACATTTCATCAGCGTTAATGCTAAGGAGAAGTAAAAGATAGTAATAGTAGGTAGATTAAAGTTGAGAATGGACAGAAAGTTGTTACCTAAGAATTAGTTAGAAGTAACATGATATTTGCATGAATTGGTATATTTTTGTTTTACCAGAGAATGCTACCTGTCAGTCAGTTCAAAAATGACTAATTTAGACTGTGGCTATTTTTTGCACAATAGTAACACAATCATTCCCTCATTTTTCTAAGTGAATGAGGGACCTTTGTTCTTAAAGAAAGCTCTCTCTCTGTGTTTTTCTTTATCTCTGTAGTATTTGGATTATACTTTGATAATAAAACAATATTTTAAGACTTCTTTCATAATTCAAGTATAAAATACCCGAAAGGCTTATTTTAAAATAAATATGCATTTTAGAAACCCAGTGAATGGAATAAGTATTTTAGTAAGAATATTCTGTGGTATAATCATATGGAATGTTATTTAAGCTTGTGGTAAAGGCATTTTAATGTTTCCTGCCATAAAATGTCTTTATAAGCTGAGAATTAAAAGGATTATGTGTATTGTGATACCTAAAACATTGAGTATAGTATTATGATAAAAATTAACACTCATACAGCAACAAGTGTCTTTGCTACTAACATTATTTTTAAATTAAAGTTAAATATGTGAGAGTTTTTCTATTCTGCTTCTGAGGCTTATTCCTGAATTTGAAAAGGATAAATGCAAATATTCTTTGAGCAAAAAACGTGAAAGGAGATTTCTACAGCATTTTAGCCTCTTGGTTCCTAAAAGAGTGAGTTATCGTTTCTCTTTCCCATGGTCATTAATAATGACAGACGTACACGGTGCAGAGTTCACCTGCATTATTGTCGTAGCAGGGCTGGCGAGAGAATATTTATTACAGGAGAAGGAGGGACAGAGAGACACGATGTTGAAACAGAAGACAAGAGCAGAGTTCATTTGTTTTTTTCTATTGAAATAAAATATAATCATTCACTAAGCTTTCTCAGTAGTGTTTATTTCAAAGCATTCTTATTGCAAATGTATTTCATCTCCATAAAGGTTCCTTGTAGGGTTGATTTAAAAACTGACATCTCCTAGCACTCTGGGAGGCCGAGGCAGGCGGATTGTTTGAGCTCAGGAGTTCGAGACCAGCCTGAGCAAGAGCGAGACCCCGTCTCTACTAAAAATAGAAAGAAATTTAATCGGACAACTAAAAATATGTAGAAAAAATTAGCCAAGCATGGTGGCGCATGCCTGTGGTCCCAGCTACTCAGGAGGCTGAGGCAGAAGGATCGCTTGAGCCCAGGAGTCTGAGGTTGCTGTGAGCGAGGCTGACGCTACGGCACTCACTCTAGCCAGGGCAACAGAGTGAGACTCTGTCTCAAAAAATAAATAAATAAATAAATAAATGAAAACTGACATGATGAGGTACTCATTTTTATTTTATTTTTCCAGTAAACCTGTCTAATAACCAAATATATTTGAATAACTCTTAAAATATTATTTGAATTGTTGATAGGAGGACAGTTTGATTGTTAGGGTCCCTTCCCACCATGATATAAGGAACTAAAGAGTATTTAGAATAGAGACAGCTAGCATTTAAATAGTGATTTGAAATTTTACTTAAATAAATACTATAATAATATGTAGGTTCCAAGAGGAAGAGCCCACATAAGATGCTTATGTAGTCTCTTCTCAACTCTCTCTCTCTCCATTCCTTTCCTTCTTTCCTCTGCCCTTTTCCCTTTCTAATTTTAGCTTACTAGGACAACTCTACTTGGAATTCCTTTCCTGGGTTGGTCTGTTGATTATCCTTGGAGGTACAAAGGAAAACCTGTGCTTGGAGCTAGGTTTTCTGCCTAGTCACACTCCCCCACAGCAGAAGTCCAGAAACAGCCTTTTCAGTGGAAATACCTGACCGACTGTGAGTTCTAAATCAATAAATAAATGGTGGTGAAGGGGTTGGGATAGGGAAAAATGAACTTGGATAAATGTGAGGCTCTTTTCCTTTCTAATGTCAGTATAAAAGAAAAGAAGGGATGAGGGATATATAGCTTACCTCTCCCATTAATTTACAGAGAAACACACAAATTCACAAGTGTGGAGATACACGAATGACGATATGTTAAAAGAAAACTTAAAAGCCATTTTATCACTTAGGTGACAGAAATCATGTGACTTTGCAACCTTATTCTTGAGCACTATTGTAATTGTGACACAGATACAGTCTAAGGTATGTGATAGGGCAGGTGCCCCAATATGTATTAGCTTCCTTTTTCCTTAAGAGCAAGATTCATATATCTTCTTCATTTTCCTGTCCCCTCAGCAATGAGCATCATGTCCACATCTAGAAGGCATTTATTTAATAAATAGTTTTTAGCGTATGTATAAAGTGTAGAGATGTAAAAGACATATGGGCATTAATTAATTAAAATTTATGCCCATTAATATATGTTAAGGTAGTTACAGCTGCACAATCATACTGTTTGCAAACAAACCCCCAGTTCTGGTCCTAAGTAAGTTTCATGGTGCCATTAGATTCGAGGAAATCACCCCCCTCACGGCTTCAGGGCCAAAGCCTCATGGACACTTTGGCCTTCGGTATCCAGACTGACCCACTGAAGAACGACACTTTCAATTCCCCAGTGCTCTGTGGAAAATCCTCTTCAAAAGCAGACTTTAAGGCATTCATGGTTCTCTAATTTGAGAAAAAAAAAGTGAAAGAATATAAGCCGTTTCCAAATTAAAATCAAGGCAAACAAAATTAGAAGTATTAGAAAATAAAATTGAACTAATATCCAAAAATCACTACTTATGGACCTACAAACGGTTTTAATAAGAGTCGGGCAAGATCAACACTGAACTGAAATGTCACTGTTTCAGAAAGCTATTCTCAGGCAGTCAAAATGAATTAAATCACCACTTTAGTAGACTGGAAATATTCAGATCGGAGAGCCAAATTACTACAGATCTCTTTGATTATTATGGCTCAAGGTAATGCAATCTTATCTTTTCTCCCTTTTATAAATATTTAATAATTCAATTTAAGTTGTGGGAAAATGGAGAAAAAAAATATATACACACATACACACACACACACACACAATTTTGGGTACAGATACAGTATTGCAATAGCCAGGGAAGCCTGCCATGCAGTATTTCCTTTTATCCACTAAGTCCCATTGTCAGTTATCCATGGCTTTTTAAAACAGGATGGAGTTACCTGTTATTCCTTTGCCTCAATTTTATTCACTGCCTCACTGTTGCTTTGAACATGATGCCAAAGGAAGCCAGTGCTTCATCCTGCCTGACAAGTCACAGTTATTAGAGCTTTCCCAAGTAACATGATCAATACCTTCAGAGGCGTTTCATTCTGCTTTTCTTGGATGTCATGTAAAGACGCTTTTTCAAGCACTACTTTTCAGAGATGCTGAATGATGCTCTGAGTATGCAATCAAAATGTGAAAACTTAAAGCTACCATGGACACAGAGTCCCTCTTCTGTTGCACTGTAACAGAAATGTAAAAAACCTCAAGCAAATGAGGGCGTGTTCCTTAGGGAGTTGCAGGAATCTTGTGTACACGAGCCACACCTATATTTTTACTGTCTCTCAACTTATTTGTGCTGTGATCCTGAATTAACTTGAAAATTCCCTTTCTACACTGAATCAAAGTCCTCCTATTTAAAAACCTTCCATGTGCGCTGTCAGACACGGCGTGTAAGATTTCTAATTTCCACCAAACCACAGGTGAATTCTAACCAGTAGGTAGAGGCTCCTCGAGGAAGAGTGGTGACTGGCGGATATTTCCACAGGCCTGCAGGGGTAGTGACTGCTCAGGCCACTTACTTGCCATGTCTGCTCTGTCACAAGGTTCATAAACTGGCCCCTGAGACAATCCCAAGCTCGGACGTAGCACAAATAGAATGAAGTTTTATGACTTTTAGTGATATTACTAATATTTTTCATAATTTAGCTCTTGGTGTAGATAATACTTTTTGCTCCATATCGTTTTTCTCTTCATGTTTTTCCCCAAAGTCTATTCATCTTCTCCCTGCAACAGTGCATGTATTCCCAAGTGCAGCCAAGGCCTGCAGAGGAAGCAGGGAGTTGCCACTTACTACACCTAACATTTGTCTTACCATGATTAAGGGGCAAAAGGGATTATTCCATATATACAGTTGCCAGGCTTTCAATTGCCTCTATTCTTTATAGTCCAATAAATAAATTTTCCTTTTTTTAGTAGCACATTTTCTGCATCGTAGCCCTTAGCAAACAAGCATGAATCAATAAGTATTGAACTTCATTCAGTATCAACCATGTAAATAAAATGTCAGATTGTTCAGGCTCTTAGTCTGGAAAAGTCTTAGCTTTTCATCAATGTTATCTGGAACCTTCAGACTCCCACCAGGAGGGAAGTGATGCAGGAGCTCGTCTCTGTGCCGGAAGAATAGAAAGTGTCTGCATGTATATTTCCTTTATTGTTCAGGGATCTCTATCAGAGGCATCTCGGAGGCTCAGGGATCAGAGCAGTGACACACCTGTTCTTGGGTACCAAACATCATGCCTCTCCCAGGCACGTCCCATTTTAGAAGTGAATGGCCTCACTCCTGCAGAAACTGTATGATGAAAAGGAACTGAAGAAAACACTCTAAACTTGCATGTGCTCTCAAGAACAGGTGAAATATATCCCCACGTACTTAGAGGGAAAAGAGAAAGCTGTAATCACAGCATAGACATTAAGTGTCTGAAACAGGGCGAGGAAATGGTGCGAGTTCATTGGCAGAACAAAGAGCCGGTACTCCCAGGATTATGGACCTTAAATTACAGGGGGAATATTTACAATGTGGAGAGAAGTGGTCGTCTGTGACTGGAGTAGACTTTCTCGGAGATGCTTATTCCAGAGCAGAGTGCCTTGTGCGTGGTTCTGATACTGTGAACCGGAACTCTGTCCCAACCCCAGCACAGGTAGTACGGTGCTGGGTGACCCCGGCCCAGTCTCACTCTCTCTGCCTTGAATATTCTTGGTAAAATGAGGAAATACTATTGGATTTTTGGGTTGCCATGAGAATTAAATTATAATATGAGATAAGTTCTGTGAAATGGCTTTGTAAAGTGCTGTATAGCTGATATTCTAGTATTGCTACTGATGGATTCATCATAGCTGTAGTTGTTAGACTAGATTTTCCCTGAATTGAAGAGAGCTCGTATGTGATAAAACTAGAGAATAGTATACAGCAAAATATAATTAAATAGAAGGCTGGCATTTTGGATTTTACCTATGATGTCTAATGGAGAGAATATCTTTTTGAATAGAAATATTCTTTTCACTTAAAGCATACATGAGATGATTTATTTATAACAACCACTTTATTAGCAAAAAAATTACCAGCATGAAAAATAATCATTATATTAATCCCACTGTATATTTTTGTCCCTCTAAGGAATAGAGATTTCCAAGTAGGAAGAGGCCAAAAGCATGTCAAGTTGAAAATACGAAAGTTATCTCTTTGGCATTATTATGAATGCTTTTTTAAAAACTAAGTAATTATGTTTGATTTTTAAAAAATTTTTATAACAGAGTTTAATTGAGCCAAGAAAAATTCTCGAGTCTATCAGCCCCCTGAACCAGAATGGGGTCAGAGACTCCAGTTACATTTGATTTGATTCCAGTTTCACCATTGTGAAAAGTCATGTCCCGCATTCCAGGAAAAGCCAGAGTTTACGAAGCATCATTCAGACAAAGCCCCTCTCACATCTCTTCCTTGTGTGTGTGATCATTCCCAATAGTGAGAAGCTCCCTGTGTCATTCACTGGTGTTCACTTTAGTTTGTGTTGCTGGAAGACTACGATTTTCACTTCCTCACCAGGCTTTTTTAATCAACCTCTCACAATGTGACTTTCACTTCAACCCTCCTACTACTGTGCTTTCTCCGAGACATTCATTGAATTCTTCCGGCTAACTCATTTTATTCTCCCTGGGTTTTCTTGGATGTGTATTGTACAGTGGAGGTCCCTCTCCATGAAAGATGCTTCTCACTTGGTTTGTAGCACCTTACTCCCTTGTGGCCCCCTGAACGCTGCAGCCTCCTCTTCCTCCCCATTGCATGGACCCTTCCTGACCTTAAGGATGGGCAAGCCCTTTGGCCTGACCCTGCCTTGCTTCCTCTCTCCTTGTCCTCCCTACTCCGTGGGCACATCTCTTGTCAAGGTCTTAGCTGTGCTGCTGACTGCAAACCCAGTGTCTTCAGTTTAATATCTACAGATGTGGGGAGGAAAAAAAACCTTTTTCTTCTACCCTTCTGGTTCTTGGCTGAGGCCCTTGTAACAAAAGACAGATAAATAAGAGAAAAGCACACACATGTGTTTAATATGGGTTTTATGTGCTGTGGGAGCCTTCATAAAGAAATGGAGACCCAGAGCAACAGCTGAATCTGAGAGTCTTCATTCTAGGTCTGATGAAACGGAGTCGTGGGAAAATGTGACAGGACAGAAGGGTATGCGCTAAGCGCGGTAAACTGGAGGAAACCGGCAAGTCCTGGTTGTTTTCAGATCCCTCTCAACGCGCCTCTGTCTTCAGATAAGGCTGCTCCTTTCCTCCTGGTACAGGGAGGGCACCTCTCACGTGAGGCTCTTAAGACCGGCTTCAGGGGAAGGTGAGAGAGTCCTTCCTGCACCTGCTGTTTCTCGGATTCCTCCTGCTTAACGCAGTACCTATGCCAAGGCACCATATTTTGGGGTACCGTGTTTTGATTCCCCCATCACGGTCATTTTCAGGCCGACATATTCATAGCCAAATTTATCAGCTTTCACCATTTTGTCATCAGCATCTTTGTTCTTCTGGTCCTTTAGGGTGAAAATCTTGGAACCTCCTTTGATGGCACCTTTTCTTCATCTTATTAGCACATCTTGTCAATTTGTCTTACTGGATCACATCCTCTTTCCCGTTTTCACTGGTACCGTCGCATGGCTGTGTCGCCACAAGGGCATTCCTTTCTCTGCAGCCCCTGCCTTCAGTTCTGCAAACCAGCAACAGACTGACAGGTGGTCTGACCGTCCTTATCACAATTTAATTTTCCCATTCCTCTAGGGGACTGCTTATTTTCTCTTGCGCAGCCTCCGTGTACTGCCTGTTTCCAAAAGCCTGGAATCTGATGCTGTCTCTGAGGCTGGGACGTTCTCATGCCTCTGTCTTTACCATGCTGCTTTCTTACCTCACATGCTCAAGTTCCACTCAGATTCTTTACTTCCTTTGAGACACCGAATCAACAGCCACCTCTTCCTTCTAAACTTATCCTGAAATTCCAGTTCGCCTTGATTTTTTCTTTAACTTCGGTTTCTATCTATAACATCCAGAAGCAGTCCACTGTATCTTTATACTTAATATTACACTATTTTTACACTATATTTCATTGTCACTTCATCATTTTTATGAATAAATAATGTCTTAACAGTCAAGTTCATCCCTCAGGGGCCAGACATTCTTCATCTAGATCCATCTGGGTGTATTACAAGGTGCGTGCTAGATAAAGGTTCATTCAATACCTACTGCTTGGCCAGTGATCAGTTTTCTTACCAGGAAGATGCTTCACTCTTCATTTGTTTCTTTTTCTCTGTTCTACAAATAGTCAACATTTGACTGAGAAATGCAAATTTATTTCTCTTATGTAGGAAGTACATTTGCTAGTTAGCTATCAATATATTCCTTAAGCATCCATCATGTAAGTACTTGAGCAACAATATTAGCAAGGAACACGACTTCTTTGCCTCTCTTCAATTGAAGTTTAATTTGTATTTGTTCAGAGAATAGATAGACGGCATGTTTGCAGACGAATGTGTTGTTGGAGACATGAAGAATTGAAAGGTTAAGTGACTTGCTTATTCTGTGGTGGTGCTTATTGCTGTGGATTGAAGTGGAGGATTGAAATTATTATTTGGACAATGTAAGGTTTCTTTTAAAAAAAGCAAAATATATATTAATAAATATTAAGGACAACAGGAAAGTAGAAGAATGTTTTGTGAACTTTGAAAATCAGTGCTTTCTTTTTGCATAATATCTACAAGGCACACTGGGAACCAGGCTATGTAGGTGAAGGGTCTTGCAAGGAGTTACAACTCGGGAGCATATTTTGGGGTCTTTTGGAGGGCAGCGGAGTGAACCGAACATATTCTGTTATGTCACTTCTAGATGGAACACTTGATATTGTTTAAGTCAGGCCTTCCAAAGCTGTCTAAGAGAAGACTCTTGATTTTCATTAAATAGATTTATGGAGACCATGAACATTCTTCTCTAGCTCAGGGATTTGTTTAATTTTCTGGAAGACTATCCAATGATAATGTCTGAAACAGTCAAATTCTGTGATAGAAAAACTAGGACAAAAAAAAAAAAAAAGAAATCTCCTGCTGTATGTGCTGGCCTCAAAATAAATTGAACTCTAAATAAAACAATCATGATCCCTACACCCCCAGCAACCCCAGTAGCTGTTTGGTTTCAAGTAATGCATTTCGCATGGTTTTGCTCAACAAAGTTTTGGGTATTTGTTATTGCTGTTGTTTTTATTCCTTTTTTTTTTTTTTTTGAGATTTTCCTGATGGTTTCTATGGCATAGCGAACAGATATTTAACAAAATACAGAGGTTATAATGGTTACGGCATCTTAATAAAGTTCATATAATGCTGATCCCCGAGATGTTTCTAATTCCTTCTAAGATGACAAATAGAAGGAAAGAGGTTTCTTTTGTCCCAGGTATCAGTTAAATGGATTGTTTGGTAGTAGTTGGAGCCTTAATTTAGAAATTAAACTCTAATTTGTCATCCTTTAAGTATAAAAGACCGATTACAAAGTGTGTTTATGTGGGGTTGGTGATTGGCTTTAACTTTCCATTTAAACTTAAATTGTCCAACCATTCAGAAGAGAGCCAAAATGTGAGAGAATGATTTATTGGTAAAATTATTTTTAAGTGGCTGCCCTGTGACATAAATTTGGTGTAAATTAGCTTCATTACTTTTAGTCAGCATTAAAAATACAGGTATTTCAATTCAACAACAATTTTAAATAATGCCAAGCAAAATAAAAAACATTTTGGAAATTTTAAAGAAAAGTGAAAAGAAAGTGAAATTACTACCATCTCTTATGGGTTGTCAATAATAGATTTTGCTGTATTTAAAAATATTATTAAACTTATGACACTTGAAATAGCTGCGACATAGTAATGGAGGAATTAGAACTAATATAAGTGATAAGTGGCAGGTGTGCTTTGTCATGTTTCCAAATGTAAGACATTATAGCTGGAAAAGATAGTATCATGGTCCACAAAGATCTCAGTAGTTTCGAATTTCTATGATACGCAGCTATGTGACTATGTTAAGAGCAAGATACTAAACAATCAATTCCTTAATTCATTTCTATGTAATTTGCCGATCGTTAGCATAATTTGTGCATTTCCCTTAAAATATGAATTTTAATATTTCTCAGCTCTTATTCTTAAGCAGGAACCCTCCCTGCATCTTTTGGTTATGACAATATCATTATTCTATTGCAGTCTAGCAGTTGCAAAACACCAGTGCTAAGAAGAGAAAAAGAATTTCAGCACTGTTTCTACTTATAGGGCAATATATTTAGGGATGTTATTGCAAAAAGATTTTTTCTTTATGTCTGTGTCAGAATGCCTTGTTGATCAAGGAAGGATACAATCTAAACTGGTATTCTTGCATTGATCGGAAATACAAAAATCTTATTTCCTTTTTGGTTAGCATGTTGATCTATTTGTTCATATAGTCACAAACTTAAAAAAACTATACCTTGAATTGCAATGGATTTCAACTCAATAAACATTACCTGAACATCTGTAATGTGAAATCTGCTGGTCCCTGGGAGGTTAGTGGCAAAGGGGGAATGTGAGAAAATTAGAGGAAGCCCAGGCCTTTAAAGAATTTAAAAGATAATTGCATTATAATTTTAACTTTATATTTGTTCCTTTATGTTCATTTTTTGATCAATTAATAAAATTATTCAGGTATTCTGTAATAATCTGTGCAAAGGGAAAACATGAAGACTTAATAAAATAGAAGATTTAAAACAATTGGAATTTCTTTTAAATTTAATTTATCTACGTTTGTCTTCTTTGACCATAGCTCTAAGTACTTGGATCACAGCATGACAGAGCCAATAATTTGAGCTACTCAGTGAGTGGATATAGATCAATGTCTAACTGATACCTATGCCAAAAATCACAATAGCCACATTCAGTCAAAACCTGCTTACTTGGATGAAGTTCACAGGTAAATTGTTTAGGCTACCTTTCAATGATGTCTTTCTGGATACCACTTAATACACTAGGACATTATGGTGACCAAAAAGGTATATGAAAGTTTGACTATCTCATAATTCTAAAATTAATGAGTTTTAATCTTTCTACAATTGCTTCCCTAGAAATTTTATATACATTTTATTTTTAAATGTGCCACTTTTTGAAACTAAGACTTAACTGTAGCAAGCTCCCATTGGAACTTGATAATTGTGCAATTAATTAAGAAAGGAGCACCTTTGTTTCTGAGGATTAGTATCCAAGGGGGGAAATGTATCCTGAGTTGGGGACATTTCATATGCAGCTTAATAACTTGCTCACTCTCTAAGACCTCAGCAGGGGCAGGTGCTCTGTGGTGTGTGTGAGGGGTGGAGAGTGTGTCCGCCAAGACTTTCCTCTGCTCCGGAGCTCTCTGTCCCACTCTTTCCCATTCCCTCCCTCCCTGAAGTGGAATATCAGTGGATCAGACACTAAACTTCCCTTATCTTTGATTCCCTCCCAACGTCTTTGGGCTTTTCACAATTACTGTAGAAGAAGAAACAAAAGGGAAAAATATTCCCATCAAATTGCAATTTATAATGTAACTAGCAGTCAATCTCTTGTGTAGGTGTAATCTTTATCTAAAAAATAAGAAACACTGTGTTTTCCATTTTGAAAGATATTTCTAGCTTTATCTGTGATTCATTTCTCTATCCTATAGAATTTTTTTAAATTACATTTGTTTAAGATGCGATGATGTGATAGCATCAGCCACCTCTCCCATTCCCCTCAGAGGTCATTGTACATTTTTTACCTCTTTCTCAAACTTACTATCCCACTCACCCCATCATTTTCCAAAGATGACCTTGAAACATACTTCAGAAGAAATGTGGGTCATTAAGTGAACAAATACTTCCTTCCAGCCACAACATCTAAAAGATCTGTCTACACCCACTATTCTTCCTTTCTTGATGCTCTTGGATCTCAGTAGAGGATGCATCCCTTCCTCCTTGGGGACAAGACTGAGACCTCAGCCTGTGCCCTCTTCTTAGTCCTCCAAGGGACTTTAGTCCCTCTACCATCTTCTCCCTCCTGTATCTTCAATCTTGGGTTTCCCTATGTTAAAATGGTGTGGTTAAGAGCTGTTGTCACAAGTGCTGGCATCCTCCAGGGCTGGTCTTTGGACTTTCTTTCTGTAATCATGTTGTTTTCCAGAGTGACCGATCCCAAACAAATGGTTTCAACCACTATCTACATACTGATATCCCTAAAATTATATCTTCAATGGACATTTCTCCTCTCATTTCAAAACCTCTACATTCAACTGCCACTTAGACATCTGTAATTAAATATCCTGCATCTCAACATCAAGAGATTCAAACATAACACCTTTCCTCACAATCCTGCTTGTTTCCTTACTGTAATCTCTAATGGGGAGAATTATACCAATCACCTGGTAGCCAACATCTGAGGAGGAATCCTAATGGCTCTCTTTTCATCGCCTTCTACAGCCAATGGACTAACACACCTCTGTTCATGAATTAAATGTCTCTCTTACTTGCCTCTGTTTTCCTTTGCTACTTCCTCTCCCGTAGGTCAGCCCTGCATGCTTTTCACTCAATCGCTTGAATATCCATCCCTGTTGCTACCAGCTCCTTTGCAAGGCACACTGGCGCTCCTGTCCAGACACCCGGCTTCTCAGGAGCCCCCCTGGCATGGACCGTGCCCTTGAATCTGCATGAGCCTTGCTGTTTCCAGCCACCGTGAATGCACACAGGTGACTCTTGCTGACTCAAATGCCCTCTCCCTGCTTCACCTGGCTGACTTCTGCAAACTTTTCCCACATCGCTCCTTCCAGAAAACCTTTCTTGTCTTGCCAGACCCAGCATCCATTCAGTATGTTTTCTCTGGGCCCACGGTTGCCACTGTGTTCCTTATCTTAACCTTAGGATGGTAGATAGTCTTGTAATCCTTAGTGAAGTGGTTGTACACCTAGCCTCCATGGTCAGCCTCGCTGGGTGTTTGGCTAGACCCCAACATTCACATCATGATGGTAGCAAGTTACCTCAGCTATCTGTGCCTCAGTTCCCTAATCTTTAAAATGGGGGATATTACCAAGAGTAGAGGCCAAGGGAAAACTTCCCCTTTGCCCTCTGAAGTTTCACTGAAAATCGCTGACAAGAGGCAGATTCATAAGAGAAAAGGCATACAAATTTATTAATGTGTATGCAAGAACCTTCAGATTGAAGACCCAGAGATACAGGAGAAATTGTCCATTTTTATGCTTAGGCTCAACAAAATATAGACAGCCCTGTAGAAATATTAATGGACAAAAAGAATATGATCTAATTCTAATAGACTGAGCAGGAAACCCAACAAGGCCTGTCTGTCTAAATTCTTCTTAGCGTTTCTGAGCATGTGTTCCTTCCTTCTGGGTGTGGACCAGGACCCTCTGTGGAATGGGGGTCTTACCACATGCAGGTAAACAAGGTGGGTCAGTTGATTTCCTCATGGCCAGTTTTTACACAGAAAGGTGGAGGGAAAGTTAGAGTAATATAATATTTTCAGGTTTTATGGCTGGCTTTGGGGAAAAGGGGTTCTACAAACCACCTTGGAGAAGAGGGATTTTAGTTTCCTTGGCTAGCCTGGGGAAGAATGGGACTGAGAGACGGGAGGGCAGGAGGAGGGCAGAGAAAAGCTTTTGCTTCTGAGATCTTTGTTCTGAGGTGTTGTTTTCTGAGTCAACACGAGCAAATGAAGTTGTCGTAAATATTAAATTAACAAAAACCACGGCACACTTAGAATGCCTTACACAGGAGACTTACACAGGAGTAAGTCTCAGTAAAAGTTAGTTTTCTTTTTATTCTTTTCTTATTTTTCTTCCTCTTTCCTCTTTTTCTTCTTTCTCCTTTTCTTCTCTGTCCCCTCCTCTTTCCTTTTTCCTCCTCCTTTTTTCCCTCCCCACCCCCCTCTTCATTCTCTTCTTCTTCCTCCTCCTCCTCCTCCTTTGTCACCGGCTCTGCCCACCAGGCCTCTACAAAGCTCTGTGGGCGCTGAGACTATGTTAAGTTCAACTCTCTGCCCCAGACCCTGTCACAGAGAATGCTATTTCTTACTGGACATTGGGTAAAATATCATGATTTTTTTCTGCTTTTAAAAAATTATTTTCAGCATTCAGAGTTAATAAGCATGTTTCATTAAATTAATGACAAAAAACAGGGAATGTCAGGAAGCCTATGTGAATGTCAAACGTGCAAGGGTGAGGCCTTCCGTAAATGTGTGATAGGCATAGTAATAATGTCAGACTTGTATATGACATGATGTGTCAGGCACGGTTAAAAGAGCTTTGTACAGACGAACTCCATTATTGTGCCCATTGATAAGGTCTAATATGCACAAGTTATTTGATTAATTCACATAGATTATTTATTTTTATTTACAGTAATCTTATATATTAAGAATTATTTATATATTAAGAATTAGTATTAAGAATTTTATATATTAAGAATTATTTTCATACTAAAATTGGAATGGCAGATATGATTTTAAATCTTGGAAAGTCAAGGAAAGGTATGTCATTTTGATCAGAGAAATAGATAGGAAAAATCTTCAGTGTGTCAAATATACAAATTAAATAGGTAAAATGAAGTCCTCCTTTTTTAAACTTATGCCGCAGGTCTCATGGAGGGTGGAGTTTTTAGCAGGAGATCAGCCTGTCCATTTTTTGTAATGGAAGGAGCTTGATCCTTGGAGTGATCTCCTGTCTCTCCATTTATGAAGAACAGCTTTGGGTCAGCCAAGTTTATCAAAACAGTTTTCCACGATGCATTTGGAAGGACGAAATGTGTTTTAAACAATAACCTGCTATGTTTATTATGACTGTCATTTGACGCTGGAACATTAGTTAAGTTTTACCTTTAAGATAGATTTTTTTCTTTTTTCTCTTTTCTGTAAATGGAGAGGGATTCTAGGAAATTTGTTTTTCTATGTTTTTAACTTGTTTAAAACTTAAAAAATGATAGCATACCAGCGCTGTCCCCCTTCTGGATTTGCAGTGGGAGTAAGAGACACTAAATGCAGAAAAGGCACTTTGCAACTCGGTATAAAACTCAGTATTTCTCCAAACCTTCCCCTCCTCCACCCCAATATCTATTAATATCTCCAGGCACATTAGTGTTCTGTGGAACACACTTTGCATAATATTTATGTGTTTACCAGTTTGGGTTCAATCGTATGAAATGTGGTGCATTATTTTTAACATGTTTGGTTGCATTTTAGTCATAATGAGCTTTTGGTCATAATGAGTATGACCCTCTAGCTTGTAAGTTGAGAATAACTGACAGTGAACAAGGAAATTAATTTGCAAATTAGACTCTTGGGGAGAATTTTTGTTTGCTTCTTTCTTAACAGTAGCTGGGGCCTCTGAGTTTAAATGGCCTTCATACTGTGGTTCAATTTAACGTTACACAGGGCAGAAAAAGTAATAGGTTGTTACTGAAAGAATCTTGGGGATGTTTTGCAATGCAAAGAATTTGCAAAATCTATTTAATTGTGCTATAAGACATATAATTTGGGTGATGAAGGCAATCCATAATTAATAAAGAACAGGGGCTCTTTATGATAGTCATTGTCACAGATTTTCAGTATTGTTGAATTTAACTTGTATTTGCTATTTGATTTTGGTAAGAACAGTTAATACAATATTAATCTGTTCTGAAATAGCAACAGTTGTGCGGTTTCACTCATTTGTACTTTAATCTGATCTAATAACGGAGAAGGAAGCTAATGAAAGCTCACTGGTGTTCCTTTTGTACAAGGGCAGCAGACTTCCCACTTGTCTAAGCTTTAACCGTGGCATATTTGTTCATTAAGTTATCCTGCAGCACATGTATGAAACTATTGTAAGCCCTTTCCTGAATGGTGGAGACCTTATTTGGCACAACTGTGCCATATAATGCTCTTTACTCTCCACAAGCCGGGCATTCAGCAGTATCCAAGAAGGAAGAGGGTGGTTCTGTTTTCCCTGTGGTTTGGTATGCTTTTCCCCCTTCATTTGAATGTTTCTCCTTTTTTTCCTGTGTACCTTCCATAACTGAGATTTGATCATTTGACCGATTTGGCCATCTTTTGTCTGTTTGGAGGAATTCTGCATTCAGAATTGTTTTGTTTTGTTTTTTTTTCCCAGGGACAATTTTGCTCTCACTCTAACTGTCATGGTAAATCATGGAAACATGTTCTTCGTTCATTGCTTTTGTCAATATGTGAGACTTAAGCTGATTATTCGACAAGTTTTGTTCCCTTCAGAACATGAACTTTGGTTCTCATGTGAGCTTTTAGGAGGAAGAAACCAGGAGTGAAAGAAACTGAACCATAGCTTGGAACAGAATTTTGTTTCTAACATAATCCACGTGTATGGTGCACTATTTTCTCCTATTTTGCTTCTGTCGTCTATGAAGTATAGTTCTTTCCACTCTCTGACAGAGCTGTGCAGTAGAAATCCTCTGAGTTCCAGACCTAGTCTTTCCAACTAGTTTAAATGATTAAGAACAAGTCATTTAACTTTTCTGGGTCTCAGTTTCTTCATTTGTAAAGGGAAGGGATCAGATTAGATTATCTTTAATCTAATCTAATGGTCTTGGATTCTAATATGCAAGTAATGAAATGCAAGATATGAAACTTGTACTGTTACTTCCTCTAAAAAAAGCATTAATAACAAAATTTGCTATCTACTTTATATTAACTTTACATGGCAAGGGAGGATAATAATGGCTTCTGAATCACTGAAAACCACTGAACTAATGCGCAATTGTAATCCAAATTAGTCACATTTATTTTAACCATTCTCTTACTCCTTTGCCCATTTTAAGTTACTGTGATTATTTTTTGCTAGCTCTTTGGGAGAAATGTTTTTTTTTGTTGTTGTTTAATTATGAAAATGTTATTTCAGTAAATGTAATTTAATTAAAATGAGAATTTCTGCCAACTGTTTTAAATAAATACAGTATTCTTTTACTAGTATGAAAGGAGTTACTATTTGCTGTCTCATTTCCTCACTAATATGCTGGCCTGTTTAGCTCAAACCTGAGCTTGTGGAAGTTTATTCTTAACCAAAGCAGTTCCTTTTTCATGTAAGTAGGTTAAATGTGAATTGGGCAGCCTCAGGGCGCTTTTATGTTCACTTTTAAAAAGCCCCCTCAAGTGGGCCCCTTTTAGAAACCTAGAATCATATGTTTGGAAGATCGATCCAAATTAACATTAGAATGGCCCTCTTTCATTTTTAAAAATTATACAGACTATTTAAAATATGCTAAATTGACATAGGTTAAAATAAAACTGAATAAGGAAGTAACATTTCTTCTTTTATTCTGCTTTCATGATGAAAGCCTTGAAATCAGAGAAAAAATTGTGGAGTATGTTAAGATACAATTTTTGTCCCCCAAATACAAAAGGAAATGTATTAGTACCAAAGGTACAAATTAATGTCATTCATTTTCCTGTGACTTTATATGCCCTAGAATGATATAAGCAGATCAAGAGTTTATATGTTTTGACTTCTGAGAAGCTTGTTTATTTTTAAAGAAATATTACATTCATAGATTTCTAGAATTACATACTAAATCATTTTGTTCATAGAAATGCTGGCACTTGATGAAGTGTGTTAATGTGCTTTCTCATTTGCAAGTTATATGGCAATTTTGTCCAGAATTAAGACAATGCAAACATTTTAATTTGTTGAAAAGGACTGAGCCGTTAAGTATGGGTAAAATTGCTTAAACTAATTTTTTAAAAATATGCTGGAAAACTAGAGGACTACAAATTATGCTTTGGCTATAATTCAGGACTATACAATAACCCAGGTCCCTAAAGGTCTCCAAAGAATGACAGAGAAGCCATGATGTTCAGACATGTGCATTATAAATGCTAATAGCTTTGCAGTGAGAAAGGTCTATATCCCCGTAATAGAGGAAACATTCATTTTTAGCATTTCAGACCATAGGGAACGTAGTAATTACAACATACACTAATATCTGGTTCCTTTCTATCCTTGCTTTCACCTCCCCCAGCCCAAGCACTCGAATAATCCCAGTGGAATTAGTCCAAGGACTTTAAATCTGTGTCATTTCCAAAGTCTTTTATTCTCTCTATAGTACATTTCGCACAATATTGAGCCTCAAAGAATGTATAGCATAGCATATGTATGTCATCACGCAAAAAGAATTAAGAATGTTTCTCTTTACTGAAATATATCTAGAGACATTTCCATTTTTGTGATTTATAGACATGATTTTTAGAAACAAAACTGGAATACTCTTTCATAGTTGAGATTAAGTCTAAAGCTATGCTCTCAGGAAAAGTCTGTATCCTTAGTCAAGTAATCTCATCGTTACCTAGGTCTCTCTGGCCAACCTTCAATCTTATGGAACAAAATAATCTTCCAAATTTTATTGCTGGATGAGAAATATAAAAATGAGCAGTTATTAGCACTTAACCTATGGTAGATTTTAGGTAGTTCTGTAGAGGAACCTGTAGGGTTTCAGTAACTAGAGCCCTGTAACTAATATCAGCCGTAAGTGTGCATTTTAAGGCCAAAAAAATGCCTTTTCTGGAGAATTTCTGTAAACTCATTTTTACTCAAAATGTAGGCAAAAATGAAAATATAGAATAAATTCATAAACTTTTCTTCTTTACTGTGAAGGATTCGTAGAGTTTTACCTCCTTGTTAAGGGTGCTAAATTAAATCATTTAGAGAAGTTAATCTGTATTATCAGGAAAAAAGGTGGCTTTAAGCTTGAGGATAAATCTGATTGTTTTCCTTTTATTTCATAATATTAAGTCTCTTTTTCTCTTTCTTTCTCAAAGATGCATACACACACCCTTTCTCTCTTGCAAATAATTGTCATAGATCTTATAATTGTTGAGGAAACAAGAAGGTATACAGGTGGTCTTGACTTCACCAGTAAAGAGTAAAGGATTGAGGAATTTTACAGTTGTTTCAACCTCTGTCACTGGGAACGACTGTAAAACACCAGCTGTTCTTGAAATTTTTTAAGTGAGGAAGACAACCCCTCCGCAATAACCCTCTAAGCTGTCTGCTTAAAACAGGTAATAGTCATCCCACAGAGCCATTCTGGCAAAACACACTTAGATAAAAGCTTTAAGTAAGAACTGCCTCCTCCCTTCCTCCCATGCAGCCTGCAGACTCAATTCACATTTAATTATCTGGTTAAACTTTCCATATTTATAAAATTATTATGTTTCCTGAGTAATCCTCTCTCAGCCACCACCTCCCTGCGCCACCTCTTGTTGATATTTGCTCTAAAGCTCATTTATTTGGACGTGTTCTCTCCCTGTCTACCTGGCAGGGTTAGATTCATTCTTCCCTGTCTCCTTTAAGAAATTACCTCCCAAGAGGGCCTTCCCCAGTCTCTGGGGGAGTTAAGACCCCCTTTTCTACTCCTGCCACCTCTCCTCCTTACCCCACCCCCACACCCAGCCTTCCTTGGAGCATTTACCACACTGCTTTGTAACTTTTTGTCAGTTTGCAAATTTCATTTTCTTGACTTTAATTGTTAAGGCAGAACATCTTTGTCCTATCCATCCTAAGTTCCCAGGTGCCAGCAAGGGGCTGGGTGAGTGGTAATTACTCAATGAATATGGTAGCACAAAGAAAGGATTTGTGTGTGTGTGGGAGGGGGAGAGAGAGAGAGAGAGAGAGAGAGAGAGAGAGAAGGAGAGGGAGCGAGGGAGGGAGGGAATGGGCTAGGAGGAGTAAGAGTCAGATTTACAGGAGGGCAATGGGTATTATATAGCAGTATATCTTAGCTCCCTTCTATTTGACTTTCAGGTTTGGGTTTCAACAAAAAAACTTTGGCTCTGTTAAAGAAGGATCACGTGGGTGCTGGGGCAGATTTTTCTGAGGTTGGAGACACATTGGAGATCCCAAAATGCTGTATTGGGTTGGGGGGGGGTCTCTTCTTGGAGTGTTTAGTTTAGGAAAAGTAAATACTCTTAACAACAAGATATTGCATTTGTAAAATTTGAATGAAAATAAATAAATAAAATAAAATAAAGTCAGAGTCTGAAGAAGAGAAGAGCCCAGGAGGAGGACGGGGACCGACACTGCTTGGCTCTGCCGCTCCTCTCTGCCACCCTGGCACAGAGGACGGAGGGACATGCGATCTGCTTTTCTCTATTTCTGTCTTCCTCTTCCATGGTGCTGTCCAAGAAGCCATGATTCCAGAGCTTCTGAGTTTCTCGTCACCTAGATTTATGGAGGAAAGTGTTAAATGGTGGAATGACCAAAAGTAAAGAAACAAGCTTTATTCAGGGATTGCTTTCGTGTTATCAGACCACTTGGCCACCAACCCTGAAACTGGTTATGGATCTTAAAGGCCAGGTGGGGGTTTTGCTAGGAGTGAGGGACTATGGGGGCGAGGATTTTTACCAGATAAATATTTTTAAAAATTTATTTAAAAATTGTGGTCAAGAGGAAATTACAGAAGAGGAGACCATCAAAGAGAGGAAAGGCCAGGTAATTACTAAACCTTAACTGAACGTTACCTTTTAGAGATACAGGCTGTTTTTCCATGTACAGGAGGTGCACTGGTTCCTGGTGTTGCTTTCCATCAAATCTTTTTGTCAAATGCCTTTTATCAATGGAATCAGGACCAATTGGTTGCATTTACTGTCAGTGATCCACATTGATTACTTAGAGGCTGAAGCACTGCCATTCATAATACCTTGATTCAGTCATTTAATAACATGGTTTTGTGCACAGATATGCATATACACACTCAAACACGGATTTGGTTTGCAATTTAGAAAACAAATTGTTTTCATCTTTTATTTTACACTGTTTATGATCTAACATTTTTACTGTGCAATCTCTTGGTATCTGTAATCTTTGCTGACTCATTTCTCAGTAAATCCAAATGGAAAAAAAAAAGACGCATCTTTGTGGAAGATTTTGGGTAGGGAGTGGCACGATATTCAGCATGAAAAATCCTGTTGCATTCTTCAAATAGGTTTTTCCCTCAACAGTAGAGTTGTTCTCCAGCTAGTCTTGGTTGGTTATGAGTAGTCTAATTTCTCATCCTGAATATAAAATATGAAAGGTGCCAAACAACAAGATACAGTTGGCAAGTCGAAGTAAATCTCCCTGAGCCTTGGTTTCCTCATTTGCAACATGGGATAATGGTATTATCTAATTTATGATGTTGCTAAGAGAATCGAATGGCATAACATGCACAGATTGCTTCAAAAAAGTTACTGGCACTCAACGAACATCTGCTATCATTATTATGATATTATTATCATATACCGTGATAATACCAAGAACAGTGGTAGGATTGGGAGCCAGAAGGGGGGTGAAGAAGGGAAGAGTTGGAATAAGTAAGTCTGTTGAGATAGATTTGAGTAATTCATAGGCAAAGACATAGAGATACACAGGGATACCACATGCTGCACTGACAAAATTAAACACTCTGTTATCAATTATTATAAAAATAGCGGTAATGCCACCTGAGACAAAGTCGAGTGATAAGGTAATAGTACCCTAATAAAATAGGAAACTGTTACACAATTTTACAATTTTGTCAAAGAATACATGTTTATTTTTGTCTCTGTGGGGAAAAAAAAGAACTACGGTCGATCAAGGGAAAATTATAAAAAGATAAGCGTACATTGAGCCGATGCCTATTCACTACCAAAATCTAGATGATTTTCCTTCTAAAAGACTTTTTACACAAAAAAATATAAAGGGTGGAAACAAGAATTCAATCACTTCCTAACACTAATGTGAACTATTTTCTAGGTGTTTGCTACTCATTTCTGGCCATAGTAACAAGAGATCTTTTGAAACAGTGCCACAAAGCAGCACTAAATGTGTGCTCTCCCACAAGCTGCATGTAAGGGAAATCAAGTAGGGAACAATTTCACTGTTTGCCAAGGTCAACTTTTCTGTTTTTCAAAGAGTAATGTGTTTTCCTTGACAAATAATGTAATCCTTTCTGCATTGAAATATGGGCCTCCTGATATGGAATTCTTTCTTGAATAATAATATAAATCCATGTTATCTAATTTGACAGTAGACCACTGTATGGACATTTAAGAAACAACATTAGTATTAATGTTGTTCACAGGCGTTACATTTATTACTAGTTTTTCCTTCCTTTTCCAATCTGTATCTTTACTGACTAGTTGATACTTCTCAGTACAATACTTTGTAAAACAGTAAAACTTTTCTTCTTTTTACCTTCCAATGAAATTGTTTTCTTCTGGTACCTGGAAAGGGGAGTCTGTGGGAGCTCATCTGATCGGTAAGTGGAACATCAAAGACAGCCCCACTTTTTCTGGCTCTTAGAAAGGAATTAAGTTTTATTTTAATTTTTGATGTGGAGGAAGGGGAATGAGAAAATACCATGCTTTGAAAGTTCTCCTAGAGTATAAATTCTCTGGAAAACAATGACTTACAGCAAACTGACTGGCATGCCCCTAGTTCAGCCTACTTATTACCTATTTAAAATACCTCTACCTCCTCCCCTCTTTAAACTGATAGAAAAGCTGCCCGTGTACCTGAGTTCAAATCCTCTCTGGCCAGGGTCCTCCTGCTGACTCTGAAGGTAGCCATCAGGGTGTGCTTGACCAGCACGGCTAAACACCAGAACTGGCCACCTCCCTGGACACCCTGAGATTACTGTTAAATTTCTTTTTTAAGAGAAACTGTGACTTTTTAAATAGATATTTTTTTAAACGGCTTTTCTTCTTATTGTTGTTAATTGCAAACAGACAAAAGGCTCCTTGTTCTAGGCGGCTCTGGCTAGATAGTGGCTGCTAGGGAGGCAGTCGCAGGTGGAGAATCACACCATGGGGCAGGCTGAGCTCCTTCTGGAGCCCAGGGAGGCAGCCTTTCTGACACGGAGCTGCAGCCCACGGTGGCCAGCAAGGTGTTGCTAGCACGCGATTGAAGGATGAACAGCCACAGGCTTGTGCTTCAGTAGCCGGGGCCCGCACACGTGATTATGAGAATGGCGCTTGCTTTCCATCCAAATTTAGTATCTCCAAAAAGAAAAAGAGAGAAGTGAAATTATCAAGGTGTCTCCTTCCAGCGGCTGAGCACGTGGCTCCCACTCACCGTGTCCACCAGTTACAGCTGCTCCCTCAGTTTGAAGGTCTGACCACGTTTCCTTCTCTCCTTTCAGGGCCCCACTTGCTTTTTCTGGGCCCTCAAAGGAACCGGCTTATGCTATTGTCACTGTCCTCTAGGTTGTCTTGAAAATATAGTCCCGAAACCTATACCTCATTCTTTCTCCCCAAAGCAAAGCTCTCCCCCAAACTCTGCTCTCCCAAAAAAGCACCACAGATGGATTTAGGGAGATGAAGCTGCTCTGGCTTCCAAATGCCAGTACTGCTTTGAGCAGCTCCGGAAAATTCTGCTCCTTCTTAGCAAGTTCACGCGAGTAGGACTTGGCTGAAATGAGATGATACGCTTCGTTGCTTAATCATTTGTTCTCTTAAGCTTCCAAATAATAAATAAACCAGTGTCTGAACAAAGAACTTTTAAAACAGGATAGGGATGTTTAAATTATATTTTAAAATATGATTTTCCCCCCTAGACCTGTGGTCCACATTCTAGAGTGTCCTCTGGATCTTCCCAAATAATATTAAAAGTAATCACTCTGCTGTTGATTCTTGGGGAAGTTGGGGCGTTTGAAGGATGCAACATGAATTCTTTGTATCCAGTAGGGTGCTTGTAGCACTTAGAAGATTAATTTGCTGTAGTAATTGTTACTAAAAAAGAAACTTTGCTTATATTGACAGTGAATAAGAGGCACTTAAAACTTCTAAAAGTTTTCATGATTTAAGTTTTCTGAAGATCTTTATGAAACAGCCTATTGCTAAAGGAATACATAGAAATGTAAAACACAGTAGAAGATATAGAAAATGAAGCTATAAAAATGTGTAAGCATGCATTTGGTTTCGGCATTTACATATGATACAGAAATATATGCCACGCATATGCACACTGTTTTGTTTATTTAGACTCAATGGTGAAAGAGAAAGAGAGAGGAGAGAATGTGTTGTTTATTTATATTCACGCAGAGTACAGTTACAAGCGTAGGCTCTAGAGTCATACAATGTCACTTTCGGTGAGTTATTTAATATCACTAAGCCTCAGATGTTTGTTGTGAAGATTAAATGAGATACTAGGAACCACTATGTATTGCTTCCAGTATCCGACATTGTTCTAAACATTTTTTTCACATCATAACTCTTTTTAATTCTCACAACAAACCTATGAGGTGTGTATTATGATACTTTGTCTCTCCTTGTATGTAAATAATATTTATAAAGGGATCGTGTAGTGTCAGAGGTATGGTAAATGCTAGCTATCTGTGGGTGATTGTTTTCCCACGAGATGTGGCCAGTTAGTAATAGGAAATTTTACAGCATACTTTTCATTCTATGTTGAAATATTTTCCCCAAATCATATTTTTGTTTAAATTTAAATTTACTAGTTAATGTCTTCAAGTGTAAATCAAAGGGTATTTTTCCTACTCTTTCTTCTGGGAATAAAATTTAGATTCTTACATTAGAAAAGGCTAGGGCCAGCCTTTGTATATTATCTATTCGAATCAGTTTACAGTGTTTCTAGGCATGTCTGGGCCTTATCAACTCTTCCCAAGTGGTTAGTTAAAATGGAGAGATTTAACTTGTTACCAACAAAGAGCCATTGCTTTTGCCTTTCTGTTGTTAGTCCTCACGTGGGACTACAAAATCACATGCACGGCTGGTTCCTTTACCAGATACTTCCGAAACAGGTGGAATATGACTTTCAGTTAATACAACACAGTGGGCGTTTCTGCATTGATGTGCATAGTTTTCGTATAATGAATGACATGTGCCACTGAATATTTTTTCTTGGGTCTCCATGAGATCAAATTCAATCCTTCAAGTGGGAAAGAAGACAGTGCTCACAGATTTTGTTTGTCACGTCAGAGACTGGGGTGGAGGATCACAAGAACTGTATATAGTCCTAACAATTTTGGTCTCAGACATTTTATTGAGGCATCATCTTAGCAGTTTCATTGCAGTGGTATCGGTACAATTCTTACGGTCCTTGATTTGAAAGGACTTCCAAGAAGCTTTTAAAATTAGTAATTTTTACTAATTTTTATAGGATGTTTAGCAAATTGTTTTGATCTCTTTGGCAAAAGAAATCTTTATGAATAATCTATTATATCATGGTGTCTCTTTGTAATTACTTTAAGTAAAGTTATTTTAGGACTTCTGAAGGGTAACAAACTTTTGTTTTTTGTTGCCAGTGTCTTCTTGTATCCTGAGATGTAGCTCTGTGTAGTCTGGTTAAAGTTGACAGACAGGGAATTCGACGTTCATTATAAAGGGAGCAAGTCCTAGGAGTACAGACCCAGTGGCTGGTTTAGGAAAGAAATTTAGACCGTTAGAGAGAGTTCTGTATTATACTTAAAAAGGCTTTTCCCACTTTGAAATTAAAGTGCTTTCTACTTTGATGGTTTCATTTTTTTCTTCAAAATATTTGACTCCTCCAATGATTTAGTTTTGGCTAAGGCATGAGACAGGAATCTAACATTTGTCTCCAGTGGCTGCCCAATGGCACCTTTATCATGTATTAAATTCCCGTATGTAGCAGGATCTGCCTCTAGCCTTTTTCTTTGGTTCAATGCCTTTAGGCTCCAATGTATGTTCCTCCATGGTGGCTGCACTGAATCCTCACTTCCTAGCCAGGGCCTCCTGGCTGCAGCCTTTCTTGTTTCCTGGAACTCTGTAGTAGGCAAATGCTAACAGGTTAATCAGAAGGGATAGCATGCATGTGGGCCCTTGTTCTTTATTCAGAAGCTCAAGCATGAGAAAGTGTTGCCTTTGAGGGGAGCAGTAGAGAAAAGCCCTCCTTGGGTCTGCCTCATGGGGTACCTGCTTGCTACTGCTGATCGAAGGGTAGGGTTGCTATTGGCTTACAACAGTGCTTGTCCCCTGGGGCCTGTTTGCAGCTGTTCCAAGCACAGCTCCCCCTTTGATATCACAGCAAGCTTAGCTTTGAATCAACTCTAGGAGTATACAAAGATAATACAGCAAACTGGTTGTCACATCAGCTAAGTGGCACATGGCACAGTCCTAAAAAAGTGCCTGGAAAACTATACGCTGTTATAATGAAGCCAGTTAGACTTACTTTCTTTCTTTCTTTCTTTCTTTCTTTCTTTCTTTCTTTCTTTCTTTCTTTCTTTCTTTCTTTCTTTCTCTTTCTTTCCTTCCTTCCTTCCTTCCTTCCTTCCTTTCTTCCTTCCTTCCTTCCTTCCTTCCTTCCTTCCTTCCTTCCTTCCTTCCTTCCTTTTCTTCCTTCCTTCTTTTCTTCCTTCCTTTCATCTTTTTTTCTTTCTTTTTCCCTCTCTCTCCTCCTTCTCTTTTCCTTCCTTTTCTCTTTCCTTCCTTCTGCTTTCCCTCCCTTCATCTCTTTTTATTCCCTTTTTCTCTTCATCTCTTCTTTCCCCTTTCCCTTAACTTGGAATTGATTTAGCAATTGCCTACTATGAGCATAATTTTAAGTCAGCTTTCCAAGAAATTAGCTGCTGTAAAATATATGTAAAAGCCTATGTATTTCTATGCTTATGGAAATAGCAAAAGACCTACTGATTCAAAAAGTTCAGGTCAAATATTTAAATAACCTTAGAAAACTATGCATTGCTTTTACAAGGCAAATGCTTGGCTGACTTGTGCCAAAATGGTTTCCTGCAGTGGGTGAAGTATGGGGGTGGCAGTGTGCATGGCAGCCTCAGGAGATGGACAGGCTTGGCTGAAGTAAGTGTAAGCTTAAAATAGAAACTACTCATTGAGTGATTATGCTATCCTTCCACTGTGCTAAGCAGCTTACAAACATTATTTTTTAAAATTTTAACTGTAGCTCAGTGAAGTAGGAAATCTTATGAGACATTTCTAGCTCTAAGAGGCTTATGTAACATGTCCAAGATCTCACATCTAGATAGTAGGAGAACTTATGCCAGGCTAGTTCCCAATACCTTTTCTTAAATACTGTGGGGAGCTGTCCCTAAATCATTCAACAGGTGGGACTATTGTAGTAGATCAGATTAGAAATGAAAATGGAGACAAACTATGGCCAAATCTAAATACTGAGAAAATAGGGTTTGATCTTTCTCTTATAGACAGTAAGGGAGATTGTATGTAATTGTAGGGAAGTTATGTAAATAAAAACAGAATTTTTATTTCCTATGTCTGGAGTCTTGCCTTCAATCACAAGGATCACAAGTGTCAAGTCATAGAAGAGCGAGTGCTATCTGCTAATCAGCAATTAGATACTCACAGGAACCCAGGTAATCCATATGATTATCAAATGAATACCCACAGCTATTTAAAGCATGGAGACCCATGCATGACATATATCTGCTCTTGACCTGGGCAAGAACGGTCTAGACAGGTAAGTGCATTTATGTAGTACAGTAGGTACAGAAGCCAGATTGCAATGGAAACTGAGCAGTTATTCAGCTATGTCCTTTATATTAATTATCATATTTGATCATAACAACCTGATAATGTATGGACTATTATCTCCATTTTCCAAAGAAGCAACTGAGGCTAAAGGGCTTTAATAATTTGCCCAAGGTCATTAAACTAGTAAGTGGAAGAATAGAGATCTGAACACATTTTTGTCTCCAAACCACACTTTCAATCCCCATCACTACCCTGCATTCCCTCCTCTCATATAAAATTGGATATACCATTTAATTTACAACTCTATACCTCCGTGCTATAAAAGGGAACTCTTTTAGTTAAATCAAAATGCAATACTCCATAATGGGTTTATAAATGTCATGGTAAAAAAACCTTTGTGAAAATTTGTACAGTAGAATACCATTATTATATTTTACAAGAAATATATGAGCCAACATATCAGTTTAGAAAAATAATTGAAATTACTCATCAAAATGAACATCAAGATATTTGAAGAAGAAATACTGACATTATTTTTATGTGTAGAGATTGTGTTTATTGTTGTCATTTATCTGACAGAATTTTTGCCTAATAAATCAATGTATTGATTTTATAATTTACATGAAAATCATAAAAAAATTAGACACACTTCTTGGAAACTAGTCATTGCTACTGTTTTGAATTTTACAGTAGAGCTAGAAATTCTTCTGTGTCTTTCAGATGAAACACTCCAGTAAAGGATGGCTTCCTGACAGTTATTTATCTTGAGAGGCTATAAAGCTTTGGATTAATTGAATGTTTTGTACAAATGTCAGTTACTGATTTAGTTTTGATGGATCTATTCACATCTTGTGTGAGCTTTAGGTGAATTAAAGTATTGCTTATCATCAATCTTCTTCAGCTGACCTCTGAATAATAAAAAATCAGATGTTATCCGAAAACCATTTTTTTCTTCTACTAGATTCTTCAGGAGACAACAAACATATTCTTGTTTTTCCAGAACTATAAAGGTAGTAGAGGTACTAAGAATGAAATTTGAGCTAATTCTGTTCATTCTTACTAAACCTGTAACTTTAAACTATGTGGATATTATAATAAAATGTTTAATAAGGATATGATTTTATTTCCACACATTCCTTGTTAATTCAAGCCCTAACCACTAGGGACCTGCAATTCAGCAGTATAGATATTCTTGTACATTAGGTTGGATCCTTATACATAAATGTTTGATTTTGTTGTGGTAGTTACTTCATAATGCTCAAATATGTAATGCATTCCTGTCAATTAATGGAGTTTACTATTTAATAATTCTTTACATGTTTGTGATACTTTAGACAATACTAACTACTTTCCTGTATATGAGCTCATTTAATGGTTCTCAGCCAGTGGTTCTCTCTTGTTTCCTAGATGAAGTTACCTGATATCTACATGTAGTCAAATGACCATCACAGCTTCTGAAATCAATCACTATTTTTTTTTTTTTGAGACATAGTCTCACTTTATTGCCCTGGCTAGAGTGAAAGCCATGGTGTCAGCCTAGCTCACAGCAACCTCACACTCCTGGGCTCAAGCGATCCTTCTGTCTCAGCTTCTCGAGTAACTGGGACTACAAGCATGCGCTACCATACCTGGCTAATTTTTTCTATATATTTTTAGTTGTCCAAATAATTTCTCTCTATTTTTAGTAGAGACAGGTCTCGCTCTTGTTCAGGCTGGTCTCGAACTCCTGAGCTCAAACAATCCACCCGCCTCAGCCTCCCAGAGAGCCAGGATTACAGGCGTGAGCCACCGCGCCCGGCCGAAATCAATCACTATTAAGAGGAGATATCTAACTAACTCAATCTTCTTGAACCTCAGTTTTCTTATTTCTAATGTTTTGATATCACTACTTTTCAAGGTTGATGTGAACATTTATAAGGCATCATTATTGTTAGTGCTAGTTCATCAATAATTGGAGAAATACCATCAAGAAAATCTTATTTTTCTCCCATGTTACTATTATGGTTCTTTTCCTTTAACAAGATCCCAGTACTTGAATCACAGTAGTCATGCATCACTCGTCCCCTTCCCTAATGGCACGTCCCCATTTATTTCTTGCTTTTCTATGCCCAGAAACTGAAAACCTTCCCCAGGATTATAAATCTGTGCAGGAGCTTTGCTACCTACTCTCTGATTACCTGAAAATTGACCATTTACCTATATTTTTGCACATTGGTCAGTCTTAACTTTCTATCACCAGGCTCTGCACGCCTTTCAGGCCACTTTTTATGGCCTGAGGATCTTGGTTTCATGAATTCTGCAAGGAATGCTTCCTAGGCACAGGGTCAGAAGTCATTTTAGGTGACTACCTGCCTCACTCTTGGAGGGGGAATGGCTGTCTCCATACACCTAATTCGTTAATTCTCGTCTTGAATTCTTGCTATACAGGCCAGTCTACATTCATTCCTTTGAAGAATGTTAAAACAATCAAGTCAAGAGCTGCCTCTTTTTATAATTAGCATAGTTCTTCTGGATAGTACCGTAAGTTCAGCTGCAAGAATTGGTCTAGTCAGACAGACAGGATGGTTGGGTGCTAATAAACATATTCCTGGAGAAAAATGTAAGACCAAATGGAATTATCTCTAAATAGAATTATTTCTTTTCTATTAATTTCTGTGACATGATGACATGTCAGCAGATCCTTAATGGAGAAATAATTTTAGTGCCAATTTGTAATCATCCTTTCCAAAGATAACTTAAATGCATTTTCTAACCTGCCAATAATCTGTCACAAGGGCACTGCCTGGATTCTTATTTGATTTGTAAAATACTTTTTTTGATTTTAGTATGACAAGAAATAATGTAAATGCAGACATAAGAAAAAATATGACCGATTTTGAATAGTACATACCCTAATTCTCCATTCCTTCAAGTCTTCAAATACAACAGTCTCATTAATATTAAAACAAAATTAAATTTTCTGTCACCATTTCTTTAACATAATTGTTGGATCTATTAGTTTTTAGGAAATAAGTTGAATTTTCTCAGGCTTAATAAGGTTTCACAAGAGAATAAAATACTTTCATTTAAAGATAGATACATGTAGTTGCATTAAATTCATGGAAAAGTATATAATTCTTTCCAGTTGCTATTTTTCTAAAGTCAGAGGTCACAAAACCAAAAGCATACTCAGGGCAAATAGATAATGTAAATAAATAATAGATTAGTGTTAGACTCTTGGGGATGGAAGTCTGTAGTGAAGTACAGAGCTCTTGCTCTGTCTAAAATAGACAAATGTTCTCTCATTCCAGCAGATTGTTGACAAGCAAGAATTCCAGAACAGTAATATTGTCTTTTCAAATTTAAAAATGGGACCAGAAAAAAAAGGAGGGAGGAAAGATGTGGCAGAAATTTTGAATTTTTAGAATCCCCTGATTTTAAATGTTATTAAAATGCAAGATATGGGAACAGTAAATGCAGTTTGAAGAAAACAAGTTTTCAATCTCTGAAATATATCTAAAATTTTGATTCACGCTCATTTTATGTCTTGTAACATAATTGAATTCAGAAGAAATCAGAACCGTTTTGTTCCCTTCATTTATCTCCAGTTATATATATGCTGAGTATAGCCCAGCTAAGCACATAGGCCCCAAACTTACAGGAGATAAAGAAGAATATAAAAATGAGGGCATTTCAGTTTTTTGAGAGAAACATGGAGAGAAGCTTGCCCCACAACAGCCTGTACTCATTTCCAGTTTACAGTTCTCATAGAAGCTTTATTTTTTCAAAAATGACAGACAAGAGAAGCATCTCTTCTTTGCACCGCTTACTTGCTTAGGAATCAAATTAAATGTTTTTGTTGTTAATTTCACATGAACCAAAAATTAATTCAAGTATTCCCCAAACATCATGATTTAATTTGAAAATATCTGCATATATTTTTAAAAGCTCTAAAAATAGTCTGTTGGCCATCCATGATAAGAAATACTAAAGGTGACAATTAACAGAAGTTGCTTCATTGGTACTTATTTCTCATAGTTAGCCTAACAGAGTTCAATATAATTATGTAATATTATTATGGCTGTGAAAAGAATAGTGAATGACTAAAAAAAAAATCAGAGCTCTGGTTTTAATCATACACCAACTCAAGTATTATGTGGTCTTGAGCTAATCATTGAACCAAATCATGAAAATAAGCTTGAAACCATATATCCAAGATCTAAAATAAGGATTGAGAGTAGTAGACTGTAACAAATTAATTCATTTTCCTTTGAAATTGGAAGTTCACATATATCTCTTTTTTAAGAGTTTTTAATAATGAAAAGAATTTTAACACTTTGTTTAAATTTACAGAAATAATCTTTCTTTTTTTTTCAAGTGGAGAATTTGATTTTTGAATATTAAACCAACTTTTCTTACTGTAGTAAATCCCACTGAGTCATAATGCACTTATCTTTTCATATAAGTACAATTTACTAATATTTAATTTATTTTACAACTATGTTCATAAAGGAGAGTCAACCATGATTTTTCTTTCTTGTAATATCTTTGACATGTTTTGATGTCAAAGTTTTTTGGCCACATGAAAAGTTTTGGCAATTCCTCTTTGTTTATTTTCAGATATAGTCTAAGTCATTTTTTTTTAAAACATGTATTATGAATGAAATCATAATGTATACAGCATCTATGTATTTTTCAGAATATATATGTCAAAAGACTACTCAAAACAGCAATGTACTAACTTGAGAGCCCATCTCCCATGTAATACATGATTTCTTTGTATCTTTTGATTGCTGAGTATTTTCTGATGTAGTCCTTATAGAAAATTGAGTACTCGGGACAGATCATTTAGGAAAGAAAGAGAGAAAGGACAGATACATTTATAAAGTGCGTAGAGGTGCTAGAGACTAAGCTAAACACTTTACATATGTATTCTCATTTAATGCTCTCAAAAAAATCCATATAAAAAATCCATAAAATGTTATTATCCAATATATTACAATGTTGAAACTGAAGATCAAAAGATATTAATATACAGGTCATCTAGTTTGTATGTCAGAACCAGAATTTAAGCCCTTTTTTGCTGAATCCCAAATCCAGAATCATTTCACACTTTATTCTGCTCTTCCCAAAGCTCCCATCTCTATCTACCTGCTATCCCCTGCCAAATTTTTTGTTGAAAATCAGCTCCCAAATATCATGGTTTATTTATTAGGTTCCATAGGCTAGGTTCTGGCCCACTAGGATTAATATGTGTTACAAATACTTCACCATCAATACTGCTCATTTCTATTCTAGCAACAAGCCTCTTTTTCTTTTCTTCATGCACACAAAAAAGATGAAGCACTTAAATAATAGCTTATTCAAATACCACAATGTGAAAAATGCTTTTCCCATCAAAATTCTTTTCTTCTCTATTGTTTTAGCATTTATAGTTTTCATTTTTGTTTCCATATTATGATTACTTCCAATGGCCACCCATGTCTACAGATTGATTTCAGTGTATTTCATAAGTTTGGGTGGGTTAACAATTATTTGTCTCATGATTTTTGCAACTTGTTACGTAATGCGTATGATTTAATAAAGATGATTTTACTGCTGGGTGCTGAAGTCAGTTTCCCTATGAAGGAAAGTAGTTTTGATTAAAAAAATGAAAAGTAATATTTGAATTCTTACCAATTTTGATTGTTCTGGCATAAGCATTTATATTCATTATTATGACATAGCCTTAACCTATTTGCATTATCACAGAAAGATGGCATCTAAAAATTATTTTTAAAATGTATCCAACATTATATAAAATTACCATTACTGTGTTAGTTGATCTTGCAGTAGTACTCAAGATTTCATTTGCTATAGTAGAAAATAAAATGAAGTAAGTATATATCATATTAAAATTAGATTTTCAATATAGTCTTAAAAGTATATGTATTTAGTAAAGAGTATTACTGAACATCGGTGATAGTTACCATTTACTAAGTGCAAGCCCACTGTAGTTGGAGTTTCAGGGTATGTTGAAAAGTGTAAGATTCACTATTTGTTTTTAAAAATCATAGTTTTCTCCTATTCTGTTGGTTGTCTGTTTTCTCTAATGATTGTTTCCTTGGCTGTGCAGAAGCTTTTTACTTTGATCAGGTCCCATTTACTTATTTTTGTTGTTACTGTGATTGCTTTTGGGGTCTCCTTCATAAATTCTTTGCTTAGGCCAATGTTTATAAGAGTTTTTTCAACATTTTCTTCTAGAAGTCTTACAGTTTTGTGCCTTAGGTTTAAGTCCGTTATCCACCATGAGCTGATTTTTGTGAGTGGTAAGAGGTATGGATCCTGTTTCAGTCTTCTACATGTGGCTATCCAATTTTCCCATCACCATTTACTGAATAAGGATTCTTTTCCCCAGTGTATGTTTTTGTCTGCTTTGTCAAAGATTAGATGACAATATATGACAGGATATTTTTTCACCAGGATTCTCTGAGAAAATATTTGCATGCTATATATTCGATAAAGGGCAGATAAGACATGAACAGAAACTTCTCAAAAGAAGATAGACCTATGGCCAGCAAACATATGAAAAAATGCTCAACATCTCTAATCATCAGGGAAATGCAAATCAATACCACAATGAGATATCACTTAACTATAGTGAGAACGGCTTTTATCAAAAAGTCCCAAAAAGTAGATGCTGGCATGGATGTGGAGAGATAGGAACACTAATATAC